>JAOXJJ010021987.1:0-25462 GCA_025769935.1 Phoenix roebelenii | reverse complement strand
GGGGTTGGCGAACATAGTCCCGCATCGGCTGACAGCGGAAAGGTTCTATGCCTTATAATGAGGAAAGCGAAGCCCTTTCCTCATGAGGGCCCTTTTGTGGGACAAAACCGTAAGGGAACGCCCAAGCCCCCCTGCGCGAGCTCCGCGCCAGCAGGGCGGGTGTGCACCCTGCGCGAGCTTCAGGCCAGTAGAGCCCCAGAGCGGACAATACCTTGTGGGGGACGCGGTCTCTTTATCTGCTTGGCCGGTGTGGGCTATGCTGTTGCGCAGGCCTGAAAAACCCCGCAACAGATGGCGCCGTCTGTGGGAAGCGCCCCCTTGCCGCAGGCTACCCCCGGGACTGGGAAGGCGCACTGAATCTTCCCGCTGGGGGGCTATGTTGTTGGGGGGCCGAACATAGTCCCACATCGGCTGACAATGGAAATGTTTTGTGCCTTATAATGAGGAGGGCGAAGCCCTTTTCTCATGAGGGCTTTTTTGTGGGACAAAACCATGAGAGGACGCCCAAGCCTTCCTGCACGAGCTCCGCGCCAGCAGGGCGGGTGTGCATCCTGTGCGAGCTCCGCGCCAGCATGGCCCCAGAGCGGAAAATACCTTGTGGAGGACACAGTCTCTTTCTCTGCTCGGCTGGTGTGGGCTATGTTGTTGCGTGGGCCTGAAAAACCCCACAACAGTTTGTGTTCGGAAATAGAGTGATTACCGGGTGTGCAGTGGGTGCTCAATCACTCAAGAGAATGTATAGAGATCAATGGAAGAGAGAATATCTTGTGCCGGGGAACTCCATTTTCTCATCCTAGAACGGGGATCCTTTGGTAGGTTTGCTCCGGAATTCCTTCCATATCGTTCATACTAATTATTTGTTACACACAGAGTGAGAGAGATCCGAAAGGGTCGTAGGACTTAGTAGTGTTGGTTTATATACACATTAGCATATAACCTATGCAATGCAAAGATTAGGATTTTTTCCCCATTATTCAACTATTTTTGAAATATAATATAGCAAGATAATAAATTATAAAAATAAAAAAATTTTGATAGCTGATGAACTTTAATTATGACTAAGCAGAAATTTCAATCATTAATACCCGCATCATTAATAGTGGCCTCACAAGATGCCGATTTTTTTCCTTCTTCCAACCATTTTTAAAATACAATATAATAAAATAATAAATTACAATAAATAGAGGAGGTTATTAATTAAATTGATGTTGCATATTAAGTTATGAATTTTAATGATGGCCAAATATATTAATATCTGCATCATTAATATTTTTTTTATCTTACCTATGTTTTGAAATTCAAATTACTTTTTCATCTCTGTTTCATTTGATTGGGGATAACCTATAAAAAAATAAATTTTATGTCAGATAATCATGTTTAGTAAAAAAAAGATGGAAAGGATAGTAAAATAGTTGGTGGATCCCATGCTTATTTTATTTGGAAAGAATGTAAAACAATTATCACAAGAGGTTGGCATTTTTTTCCAAGTCAGATTACTAAGCGAGGTAATCTGAAATTGCCATTACTTGATGAAAATATCCTAATGATTTTGTTGCCCCTTTCTAATATTGTTAATCCCACAATAGTTCTAATCAAGGCATAACACCAGCTGATCATGTAAGAAATATATTTTAAAAAATATGTATAATTAATTTAAAGATATTTATAAACTCATGTAAATATATTTTAATATTTGAAATGGCTCATTTGACAACCTTGATATAAATGGGCCATAAATTGCCAACAAATAGGCTGAAAAAAAATCAACAACGGAATGGTTTATTTAAAAATACTGTTGAAAATTTGGCAATATTTGTATATAATATTACCTCCAACCAAGCAAAGTAATCTCTTTCAAGTATTATTTTCCAAAGTAATTTTGCTACTAATCAAACATAATAAATTTATTTTTTAACCATTTTTTAGATAAATAATTTTCATAAATCACCATATTATTCCATAATCTTAGATGCCTCGATATACTTCAACTAACCGAACATTTAAAAAACAAGCCACAAGGACCAAAACAACCCGAAAGATTGATGCGGAGGAACAAAAATCATATGAGGTAGACACTATATAATATCTTATGGGGTGGGACATTTGTTTTGTCATGTTTTCTCTGGCGCCCATTTTAAAGAGAAAATCCAAAAATCAAATAAAAATAAGACTTCTGCTACTAACAGAGTTCCTCAATCTCGTAACTTTAAAAAAATAAATATACGATAATTAATTATTTGGTGTGAATCATCTGGCCATATAGTATGTACTGATAAAAAACATGCTCTGAAAACTATCTATCGATTTACTGCAAAGTGTGTATTGTATCACTGCTAGGTATGTATCAGATAAATTTGTAGTATATTTCAAAAAGTCGATGAGTGTATATTACCGGCTATGAAGTGTGTATTGGTGAACGTGATATTTTAGAAAGTGTATATTAATTTACGTAGAAGTGTACACATATTGGGTTGCAAGATGACTAATTTGCTAAACGTGTATCATCTGATCATGTACTATGTACCGATGGACACCATGCTTTAGAACTTGTATATCAATTTACCTAAATGTATGTATTGACTTACTAAATAATTAATTTACTTGGCGTGTATTACTTGGTCATATAGTATATACTATATTTTTTTAATCACGAAATCGATGACTCCATTAGTAAAAAAAATCAACAATTTTTAAATTTTTTTTGTAAGATGTGTGCTAAAAAAAAGTATGGCAAAATACGAAGTCCGGTCTATATTTTACTCTTTCGTGTCCGTCCCATGTAATTTTTGTTGGATGGGGAGCATAAGGATTAATATCTATCCTTATTTCCAAGACAAAAGAGTTTCACATGAGAGATTACATATCAAGTCATTGATAAATTATAATGACAACGATGCAGCAGCACATCCGCGTCATTTGCTGAGCTTATAGCTCCTGCATCCAAGCGGCACGATGTCCACACTTGAATCCTCGAAGAACGTTCTGAAGTTAAAGGCAGGACTACTTCACCAGGAAGCGGACAAAGCCAAGCAGTCAAGATGCCGTCGGGGATACGGTGAAGCACAGCATCTAACCTTGGTTTTAGAGAGCAAAGATCTATTGGCAAGGATTACGGCATTAAGGTGTATTTGGTTCATGACTGAGATCAAAATCAAAATTTAGTTCATAGCTAGAATCAAAATTAAAGTATTTTTATTGTTTACTAAACCGAATGAAAATATGGCTTCTCCCAACTAAATAGTTGGAATGAAAGCCATTTTTTTCATTTCTATTTTAAAATCTAACTCTCCCTTTAATATTATCAGCTATTGGTGATTGCTAAAAAAAAAAATGTTTGTTTCTCAAAAAAAAAAAAAAAAAAACATGATGGCAGATTCAGTTTTGTGGCATGGCAGTGGATTTTTTTTTAAATTTAAAAAAATGGATTAGCCTTATGATGCTGTGGGTTTATCCTCGTATCTCTTGAGCTCATCAAAGAAAACATCCAAGGCAAGCTGACACCTTTTTACCTAATTTTTGAATGCTGTGCTAGAATTGACTCATCTTAACTTATACCAAACTTCCACCGGGGCTTTGCCGCTTTATGCTCTAGGGCACTGGTCAAAAATATAATGGGCACGTACTATGACTTGCAATTCATCGATCCAAAAAAAAATTTGGTTGGATTAGTTTCACCTACCCAGTACCACAAACCAACACGTAAAAAAATGAGCAGAAAAGAAAGAGATAAAAAAAGAAGCATTCAAACATAGTTGTACATATTGGTTTGTGGTTGAACTCGTCCTTCGCCTCAACAGTAAATTTGGCCTAACTAAAAAGAAAGGAGATGTCAAGTGCCAAACACGTTTGAAAAGGAACCAAAAAAGAAAAAGAAGAAGAAGAAAAAAAAACCTTTGCATGCTTAACGGAAATGAATGCTCTTGGTTTATTCTCAGTTGTAGGTCCTGGTCTAAGACCAATAGAACTAGGTCATCCAATCAGGTAAATCTGGCTTAAATCGGCCTGATATACTGTATTTGTCCCAGGTCTCACCTTTTTTTTTTTTTTTTCTTTCTGTTTTTTTAATGACCTAGAATGATCCTCAACAGTGTATGGGTAAAAGTTATTTATTGACCTGAACTTAGTTCAATCAGAAAGCAGAGAGCTCCAGTCATTTCTTGGGCTGATGGCCTCATATTGCTCGATCGGTGGCAATTTTTAAACCTTCGATAAATGAGCTGATTAAAAATAGTAAAATAATAGGAGCTCAACAGTAAAAAATAGTAGATGATTCCAAGATTTGGAATGATGATGAAACCTAGCTAGAGAATATGCTCTAAATTTATGCTGCCTATATATATATATATATGAGAAATTTGTGATTAATTAATTGAAATCCCGTTGTTTTAGAAAATAAAACAATAATTTAGTGGAGATAGAAAAATTCTGCAAGAGTTAGGACTATCATCAAAACATATTTTGTATGGTGGCTGTTGAACGTGCCACATGGCACAAGAGGATTGGTGCTTTATATCATATTATTCTCTTGTCAACTGTGAAACGCATCAAGGCAGGCTGCATGCCAAGAGAAATTTTCATTAGTGAGAGTTGGTCCATATGACAGTACACAAAGCACCAGGAAACCAGTCAATAAAGTCTCTGTCATCTAATCACTAAGCAAAGAGTTTAACTTCAACAAAGTGTTTTGAACTTTCCAAACTCCTTAAATTATTCCTCTCAGGTCAAACAAGAGCAGAGAACTTTTATTAATAATGAGGTCGAGATTATAAAATGGTGCTCGGAAGACTTGCATCTAGATGAAAAACCAAAGGAGGACTGGATATGCTACTTGTCGGTTCGTTATATAGAAGATGTCAAGGAGTTCCTTTCTACCGTATTGATCATGCAAATATATATCATCAAATCATTCTACAAACAAAACCTCAATCAATCTTGGATCAAGTCAATTACTTATTACTATATTTCTTTTTGAGCAAATGTGATGGAAACTCACCCATTTCATTAAGATAATGCAATCCTATTTTTTTGTTTTTTTAGAAGGAATATGAGCAAACAAAACAACAAAACAGCAAGAAAATGGTTAAAAAAAAAGAAGAAAAAGCTCTCGAGCAAGGGAGATATAACAGGGTGTAAATAATGATAAAGCGTCGTAATGAAGCAAGTCAAGGCATTGTATTCAATCCATTTTTTCCAGCAAGTTGGGGGGATCACAGCGACATCCCAGCTCAGTCGCTGCTAATTATTGCTTCTCTTCCTGTTCCACGTAATCTAAGAGAATACTTACAAATAATTTTAGAGAAAGAACAGTACAGCAGCTTTTAATGCTTGATAGTCAATGTACTTATTATTTAAGAACGCGTAGCGTGCTCATCATTATTCTGTTCCTTGGAAAGTCCAAGCAAATGGGAGACAACAGCAAACAATCACAATTCCTTCCTGGTTGACATGGGATACCAACCCAAGAGGAACCTAATAATTGCGAAGTCAATCTAATGGCGATGCTTATAATTATCTCCTTTTAAATATTTTTTATTTAATAACATTGGGAAAAATGTTTTCTTTCTTTTTGTTTCTTAAAAAGAAAGATCCCGTCTAAACAGTTTCTGTTACGCAATCAGTGTAAGCCCATATTTTGAAATTATTCTAACAGCTTCTTCTGAAGAAAATGGAACGGCCACACACAAAGTAGTCAAAAAAAATAGAAAAGAAGAAGAACAAAAGCATCCGTTGCCGACACTGCTTATATCACCTTTTAAAATATGTTTGGTAAGAGAAAGCTCCGTTTCTATTTTTATTTCATACTTCAACTCTTTAAAATTTAATTTTAGCTTTCTTTCTGATATTCAAATCCCATTCCGGTATCCATAAAAAAAAATAAATTTTCAAAACTACTCCTTTATTTAATTGATTTTTCAAAACATCTGACCATTTTGATTCCGATACCAATTTCAATCATAAACTAAATGTATTAAAAAATTCTAATCTCTATTCCAATTTTGATGCCCATTTAGATTTCGATCAAAAAGCAAATGCATCCATAATTCACTGAGCCATCATGGTTCGGGATAGGTGGGCGCATGACGGCGTAGATGATTCAGTCAAACCAATCTATTGCGCGGCTAATCTTGAATTTTCAGCAGTGATCTTGAACATTTTAATTAGAATAAGTTGAAGTAGTCTGACTTTCTTCTTTGTAGACCTTTGATCCAATAATTTGCATGGAACTTAATATGATCGATAACCTGCTGAACTGAATTCTTACTGTCATTGAAGATGATGTTTTGTATAATTGAAATTAATGGTTTTCCCAGTCCTTTCCAATGTGGTATGCATATAATTGTAATTTATTCTGTTATTCTAGTATTTACAATAATGAAAAATAATTAGTGGACCAATGTTTGTAAATGATTTAGAAGTAAGAATACTTGGAATGGTATACGTGAAGAAAGAACTATAAGCCCCAAATTCCCTCCGGGTTATCTGTATAAGTGTCATTTATTAGTTTACAATTGCTTTTAATTTAAAGCATTCTCTCTTTTTCTAAAGGACATGTTTAACGTTCTTCATTGTATATTATTTATAAATTGGTTTATTTGGTTCTAATTTGCAGTGCTTTATGATTTCAACATCTTATATCAACTCGAGCAAGCATCTGAGTGCAAAACACTTGGGTGTTGGCCCAAGAAGCATGGCAGTTTTCTAGGCTTTGATCATCCACAAAGATCCAAGATCCATGAATTCCCGCGTGCCCAGTTGGGCTTCCATTTCAGAGGTCCAGCCCACTCAATCTTAAAGGGCCATTCTTCAGATGTTACTAACGTAGCAAGCTAGAGCTCAACCAACCCATCATGCATCACACTAATTTCTATATGTTATGCTAATATCTTGTACCATATGGCAAGATAAATTGTTCATTGCGTGATACCGGCAATACTGTAACTCAATAATTGTCACAATGTTCTTCCCATTGAAAGTTTGCAATTTGAGTCTCGGAAGGAGCAGTATGTGGAGCAGGAGTTCAAATCTGGTTCCTGACATGAATAATATGCCAAAGCTGACATGCAGGATAGCCGAGCAACGCCTCAGTTCCATGGGCCAACAACATGAGCTTAAATATGCTTGCACTATTGGCTCGTACCCTTATGGGTTATAGTATGAATGCACTCCAATTTTTTCTTAAATATGCTCTCTTAGGGTTATGTGCTACATGAAAAAAACTAAATTATGCTATATAGGCATTGAGAGCTTCACAACTTTATTTAGAGGGCGATTCTATGATAGCTTTCAGATGGCTTTTTAACCCATCTCTTGATAATAGTGGTTTGAATTCACTATTATAGTGCTGTTGGAGAATGATATACTCGTTGCTTGCTATTAATATCTTACATATTTATAGAGAAAGTAATGATGCTTCTGATTGAATAGCAATCTATGTGGCTAATCATATAGAATCGATATTATGAGTTTCTTTGGCTAAACTTTTTATTTGATTTTTATTTTTTATAGATTTCCCGAGAATGTATGTCTAGTTTAATTCAATGCATTCGTTTATTTAAATAAATAAATAAATAAATATGTTTTCTTTAATGCCATCAATGGTCTACTGGAGATGGAGCCAGGTGGAATGTACTAATAGAAAATGAGATTGGATGCATATTATCCCTTCTGCCACTTGGCAAAGCACCCGAATACGGGTGCTAGCCGAGTGCTGCAAGTTGCCAGATGGGCTGGATAGCATCACCAAAATAGGACGGATAAGATAGCAGGAGAGGATATCCCGAGGACGACACGCAATCCTCCGGTCCTCCAAGTCCAAGCTGAGTAGCCCACCAGCCGGTATTCCTTCCAGCGTTCGGAATGTATCCTTGGCACGAGACAATGACCCATTTCTTTCGTGACGTCAACCGTTGTATCGCGCTCGGCACATATCGCAAAGCACTCGGAATGCACCGAGCTCAAAGCGATCATTGTGCGATCCAACGGTGGATTCGCGCGAAGGTAAGTGAATCGTTCTTTCGCGGGAAAGATACAATCCCTGTCCTCCATTTCGCACTGAGCGCTCGCCTCTCGCCTCTCGCCTCTCGCCTCTCGCCTCTCGCCTCTCACCTCTCAATCCCGAATTCCTAATTCCAAATTCCAAATTCCAAATTCGCCCTTAACCATATCGTATTCCGCAGCAGAATCCCCACGGGTGCGCGGTTCCCCTGGAAGATCCGACATTCCCGACGCCGAGATCAAGGCTTGCTCCTCGTCTCCCCTTGTAGAAACTTTCCACTCTCGTTCCCTATAATTCTCGCATCAAACCCTGGAAGAGATGAGGTAGATGGGTTACTCTCACCAATATCTACCTTCTGGAACACGAGATTCTTAAATTTTACCATTTTCGATCGGGAATTATTTGTTTCTCAGCGTCAGGTTTTGAGAAAGATTCGATTTTTATTGGTGAAACAGTCGTTTGGATCACCGGGGCTTAGGAATTGAATAATTTTCGATTTTGTTTTTGGAGGTTTTGGAAGTGATCGGTGGTTTAATGTGGCTCACATTGTTAATTGCATGAGAAGAGAGGGGCTTCAATGGATTCAACTGCTGGGAAAAATGATGGCATTCATGACAAGAACGGTTTGGAGAACAATGGAGATTTTGTGATCAATGTTGAGTGCTGTGGAGGAGAGACAGGGGATGTCGGAGGCTCCGGTGCTGCCGAAAAGGAGGAGAAGATATGCAGGGTTTGTCAAATGAGTTCAGACTGCGTGTCGCAGTCTGGCGATCTGATTCAGCTTGGTTGTCGGTGTAGGAACGATCTCGGGACGGCTCACCGCAACTGTGCTGAGCTCTGGTTTGCTATGAAAGGGAACAGGTCAGCGTCTATTTGAGCTGTAGCTGCTTGTGCTTTTAGTAACGTAGTCTCTCTGCAAATGCATTTATTCTTTATAATGGTGGTTTGCTCTCTCTCTCTCTCTCTCTCTCTCTCGGTACAAGGTGGTTTGCTCTCTTTACTGGTTGAAGGAGCAAAAGGTAGTCACTTCTTAGTAGGTACTCGGCAAATTGGATAGCTGAATGAGATTTTTGTTTATAATTTTTTAAATCGAAGATTGATCTTTTGCTTTAGTTGTGCGAAAAATCAGTAGCTCGTTGCTGTTCATGCATGGGACACTTAAAATAGGAAGGCAACAAAAGATACATAAAGAGCAATGCTAGATAGCCCACAAAAATCACTCAAATAAGTCATTCAGCTGGCTTCCACCTTAAAATATGGATTTTTTTTTTTATACAACGGTGACTCAACGAGCACGAATAGACCCAAAAAGATCTTAAAAAAAGAAGTTGATAGATAGGGAAAGAAACGGACTTGTAACTCTCCTAAAGGATATCTCCCGAATGATGCATAGTATAGGAGGCAACTCAGTCAGCAACACTATTCGTTTTCCAATAAACATGAGTAAAGCTGAATTCTCTCGAGAGTTTGAAGATGTCTCGAAGTAGCGGGTGCTGGTCGTCTTTGCTGTGATGACCTTGAATCCAGTTGATCATCGTAGCCGAGTCACATTTAATGTAGATACTATCCGCACCCAGAACTAACCTCGCATGGGTGATGCCCTCCCATACAACTTTCAACTTCGCTTCAATGGCAGATTGTCAAAAATGAGCCGATCTCCAGCTGTGACAAGTCTGGAGTCATGATCTCTAATTATAGAGCCCACTTCTCTGTCTCCATCCTCAAAAATATTGCCATCAAAGTTTATCTTAAGAAAGCTGGAAGTGGGAGCTCCTAGAAGACAAAAACAATTATGATCGCTACACAAGCTGAGCGGGAGCCCTAGATATCCTTAGCCGACCCAGGTAAAACCACAATAGCAGTATTGGTAACCTCAGCAACATGAAGTAATGCTCTGTCCACCACTGTGTTTGGGTGCAGCCTTCTATCCTCGAAGATTCAGGTATTTCTATTCAGCCATATGTGATAGGCCATGCAGGCACATTTGATACTCCACTCCATAGTATTGGGCCTCCGTAAGGACTCTTTCAGTTGACCTAAGAAGTCTTCAGACAAGGTCGTAACCTACAGTGAAGCCATAGCGCACCCCCAAATGTGGCTATTGCAAGATAAAATGCACTTGTAGGTGATGCATTGAGCGCGAGAAGGCATGTGAATTATTAAAATGGGGAGAAGGCATTAAAACTATTTTACTCATTTTATAATCTGTGCCTTTTAGCATAACACTGTAACTAGCTATGCTCCTCGCTAAAGAAGTGTCCAATGTTTGCATTCAGGCTTGGAACCAGTATTAGCATTGTTTGCTTGAAATAGGCTAATAGTTTCCAAGATAGTATTGTATAATATTCAATTTTTCATGAGGCTAGGATATTCCTCTTCTATGATGGTTATTTCCTTCTTTCTTGACATGTACCTTGAAAATCAACAGAACATTGTGATATAGAATGTAATATCAGGTGTGTCTAACTCTGGATGATTATGCAGAGTTTGCGAAATTTGTGGCGTAGTTGCAGGAAATGTTACAGGAGTGGGAGACTATGACTTCATGTTGGCGTGGAATGACATGCCTAGAACTCCCCACTCCTATAGATCAATAGAATGGAGGTGTCATCCTGTTTGTAGTTGTGTTGCAGCAATATTATTTATAGCCTTGACAATACATTGGATTTTACGGCAAAGGCATCATTCACTGTAGTTCTTTTTGCTATATGAAAATAAATCTAAAGGAAGTTGTGCAATTCTTTTATATTAGTGGGCAATGCGAGAGAAAATATTCATTGATATTTGGAGAATAAAATATTTCAGAATATCTTATAAATATTTGCTTAACTATTTTAAAAGTCTTTTAGCATTTACAGGTTTATGAGGTGACGAGAAATAATTTTTAGTTATCTCAACCCATGGAGAAAATAAGCATACGTGGAGTAATGTGGCGTCGAGAGATAACCTTAATTATATCTCAACCCCTTAGCAATGGAGAAAATAAACATATGTAGAGTAATGCCAACGTATAACTCCCACTGACAGGACGTCGAAGTGCCAACATATAACTCCTATTGACAAGGTATCGAAGTGCCAACGTACAACCCCTATTGATAGGGTATCGAAAAATATAGTCTGGCTATGAGTCCAAATTCTTTTCGAATCAAAACTCTTTTTTTCAAAAGCATTTTCAATGCTCCAAATTGTAAGATACATAAAATCTTACGATATCGAAATCAATCAAGCATAATTTCTATCAAAACCAATCGTTCAATCAACAATCATATAATATTCTAAAAAAAAAGACATATATAGTAATAAAACATTGTGCATTAAATTGATAAATCAAGAATAATTCGATTAACAAAATATTTATAATTTGCCGATAAATTTAGAGCAAGAATTGCATTACTTATCTTGCAAGCGAAACCAAACTATAAGTGTCTTGTGATGGTCTTTTGGGTTGCTAGTTTAGGTTGATCTAGGTGTTTGGAGGATGTGTATTAAGATGTACACATTATGTCTTGCTCTTTGATGGTCAAAATGGTTCTTATTGGACTGTTGTTATATCTTAGGCATCAGCTAGATTTACCTATCAATATATGACGAAAAGGATGTCAATTTGCCCGGTTGGCAAATTTTGTTCGTATTTATATAAAATACCTAGATTTGATCCCGTCTTCATGCCATCATCTCTCCATTGTTTTCTAAACTCTCGAGGTGTTAAATGGGACCTTACAAGTGCACTTTGGGAAATTAAAGCTCCATCAAAAGTGTTTTTTTTTTTTTTGTGTGTGTGTGTGTTTTGATTGATCCATCAAAAGTTTAAGTGTTGTCTCTGGCTCTGTCTTCTCAATAAGCTTAATGCTAGAGATCAGTGTTTTTTTCTTGAGATTTGCAGCTAGCTATTTGCATGCTTATTGCTGTGGTTGGCAAGAGAGGAACACGCGAATCTTTTGTTAGCATAATTTTAAAAATTATATAATAAGCTACATTACTCGTAATATTTTTTTTTTGTTAGCATATTATTTTTTTTATAAGCATATTATTTTTTTTGTTAGTATAATTTTATTAGAATGATTTTAGGGATTACATAACAAGCTGATTAGCGAGTAATATTTTCTTTTGTTAGCATAATTCTATATCAGCCTATATTATTATTTTTTGTATAGAGTCTATACATAAATATATATTATCTTTAAGATGTATCAATGTAATAGTACAAAAAAAATAAAATTATTATTTTTATTTTTTTTGTTTTTCTTTTTTTTTACAAATATTTTAACATCTTTCTCAGCCTGGCCTTCCGCCGTCCCTTCAAAAATTATGCTTCTCTTGAATGACAGGTCTATCGTCAGCGAGCCGGAGTTACCGGTTTTGGTAAGATCTGGGAGAAAATTAAAAGCATTTCTATGTCTTCTGTATGACCTTCCACCTAGGCTTAGCCACACGAGCTCCTGCCTCTGCGACATCTTCTAGCTGGGTGTGCATACACCCCTCTAGATCACATTGCCTCATCCTCCTCTGCGTCATCGAAGATTTAAGCCTTCTGGTTGTCGTCTTAACTCTACTGCTGGTTGTCGAGGGGAAAAAAAAAACTATTCTAGTTTTCCTGCAAAAAGAAAAAAAAACTATGAAAATGGTATTATTTTTCTCAAGTTCATGAAGTTATGTTCCAGCTTAACGTTCCATACCTGGATTAATAGATCCCAATGAAGGACTAATCTGTTCATCGGATACTTTCTCTTTCTTGAGAGCAAAAAGCAGGCCAATGTGCATGGCTACCCACATCAAAATTTGCTACCCAAAGGGTTTGGGTTAGAATGAGTTGTAACCGTCTCTTAATTAGTGGAACAAGATCGTACCTTTAATGATGGTTAATTGCTTTAAATACATTTGAATCAGAGATACATGACATATTACCACTACTGGTCAGCTCATTTTGATTGGCTTGTTAGTTCAAGTCAGCTCTTCAGCAAACACCGAGGTCAATAGTTTCGTTGATTACCATGGCTAGTGGTTCACTCGGCTACTAAGATTGTTAAAATAGTTGCAGAAGAAGAAAAAAAAAAATTATTTTTTCATTCCATCATATTCAGTACACCTTAGAAGTTATATATACTCATGTACAAATTCTATAAAAAAAATAATATAAGTTGATATAAAATTATGCTAATAAAAAATATAATACTTGCTGATATAAATTATTGTGTGATTTTTGAAATCACTCTAATAATATCATGCTAATAAAAAAATAATATTGACCGTTACATAATCATGCTAATAAAAAAAAATTATACCGACCAATACAGGATCAAGCTGATAAAAAAATTTAATATGAGCTAATGTAGATTATTACATGATTTCTAAAATTATGCTAATAAAGATTGACAGCCATCGAGGCCATCACAGTTGACAAATATACATCCTATCAGGCCCCACTCAAATCAGGCAATCCAGGGGTTCGCATAAGATTTCCAAATCCGACGGCTACAGTAGAACGAGCCAGAGCAAGGATATTACTTCTGGGAAGATGGTTGATTAAATGGTATTCCACTGGTGCCTTATTTGTTGTAAAAGTTAATTGTTTTTCCTTTTTTGAAAGGGTAACTCATTGCAGGCCGATTTGTGGTGATCTTAAGGACAACCGTGTGCAAATTTAAATGCGGCTCTAGAGTTTAACAGTACCTGACTTTTCTTCGGCTCGAGAGGTAGCATCAAACGCAAAAGGCGTCTAGAAAGCCCAACTTAAAGACAAACCTGGTAGATCTCTCCAAGTTATCTCACGTCCCGTCAAGATCATGGTTGGAAGTGAATGGAAAAAATAGGGCGGCATCTTACGGCTTTTTGCACGCTCGATTTATTCTTCCCAAGGCTTGTTTTGCGGTGCATCTCTTTTTTGTCATCAACTTCTCGATTGGCATCTTTTGTCATCGCATCATGACTTATTCCTTAGTGAATATCAAAATATGCTCTCATGTTGCCAATTGGATCTTTCAATTGGAAATTTGAGAATATGCTCTCGTGGATATCTTGATTTCGACTAAAATCAACCTCATTAACTTCAGCTATAATCGAGGCGAATGACTTCGGAGTAAACCGAGGTGCTACTCTGGTCAAAACGATAAAAACTAGCAAATATGTCGACATTGTATTTAATGCATGATCGATGTGATTGCCACTATGTATTGCTCGCCTTAAATGGTTACCATACTATTAACATATAGCCGATTGTTGCCACACAGTTAAGGACTTAAGGCACGTTGCGCCAAATTAGCTAACGGATGCATATTTTACGCTATATAAAGTGATAACCGAGGATCTTTAGGTAAGCTAATTCAGAGATCTCTCTTTATAAATTTTCTCTCTTTCATACTGTTGTTCTAGTATTCTAACTTAAGCATAGAAAGATTTTTTGCAAATGGACTTCTTGCAGGTTATCCTTAGTCGCTATCGGTTCTTATTTATCTCGGTCTCTCCCAACCTTACTTTTCTTCTATTTTTACCAATCTTAGAGCATACCGAGCAACAACCGACCTCTAGCTCAAAATTTAACGACAATAAGTAACAATAAGATTCGTCTCTAATGCTATAGAGTCCACTTTTTGTATCCCCTTCCCCAGCCACCTCTATGATCCCTCCAACAACATAGAGAATGCTGTTATCCTAGCATCCGTATCCTCATCCCAGTTCTGGGCATCTTCTTATCGTAGATGTGGAACAAGCGATCGACGAGGTTCGCTGGATATGTATGCCATAAACAAAGTAGATTCGTGACAGTAACAGCATTGCGGTGTTTTGACGCTTCAAAACATAGGGAGGTTTTTATATGTGACAAATAGTTAAGAAATTGAAATCATGGACTAAAGCAACACAAGAAATTGGTGTTTAATCAGTGACGTGGCAGCCCATTACATAATTATCTGTTCCAAATAATTGACCATGGATGTAGATATTGATTTAAGATGTAAACATCAATTCTTTATCTAATACAATCACAACCATTCCTACGAAGCACATGTTCTCGGCCCATGTACTGGTTATATTTAGCTTCGCAAAACATGCAAGCACTGGGTTCTTTAGTTTTTTCCGTGGGTCCATGCGCACGCAGCTCCAAGGAATCATCCAGCCGGCAACAACCTTTCGTTTTTCACTTTTTTTTTTTTTTTTCGTCCTTGGACCCCACATGTTAGTGATCGGGTGGCGTGGCGGGCGATTTTAGGAGCTGGTGCCGGGAGGTATGGTTGTTCTCTTCTTCGTGAAAGTTTGGACACCCCTTGTTTTCTACTGTTCACACGATTATCGACGGGGACTCAACAGCTGGCGCCCGGTCGCGTCAGCACCGTACACGCGTCGGGTCCCCTCCCAAGGTTTCGAGTTTCCGTCGGTTAACGTACCTACGATTATTCTTTTCCTTTCTTTTTTCGCTAAAGAAAGATTATTCTTTTCCTTCGCGTTGGACTTGGGAGAGGTATCACATCCTCCTCCGGTACGGTAAAATGCAAGAAATAAACACGCCGAAAATGTTTTTTTTTTTTTCGATCATAGCCTGTGGCTGTGGTGGTGATGGCTGCCTCGTGACCGGCAACTCTATTTATTCCTTGAGATTTCCTTCTGCCAAAGTAGTATCAGAAGAACCCGCTTCTAGTGGTTTCCCAGGTCAGTTAAGGGCTTCGCCGCCGGACATGGCTTCTCAGAATTGTTAATATTTAAACAATTAAACAACTCCAGTTTGTTTATTAAAATGACGACACAAGCATCTTTTATTGAAGACGAAATCAAACCAGCAGGCAACAACAGCAGAGGAAGAAGAGAGACAATCTCTCTTCTTCATCTCTAAAAACACACACACAACACAACACACACCTCCAAGATACAAGCGCAGTACTTTTAGCCCTCAAGCACTCCCAAAGCTTACTACAACCCCTGATTCAAAGACAGACAGGGGGAGACACCCCCAGACCTCAACCCATCCAGCAACCACCGGAACCAAGGCTTCACCCTGCTATTATTATTATTATTATTATTATTATTAGTCCACCAGCTTAACTCGTTATGGCAATTAGATGGCAAGGACGAGGCCAGGGAGGGACTTCCGGGCCCGGTCGGGGAGCCTGCTCTGCCAGACGGGCAGGCAGTGAGGGTTGGGCACGTTGGAGGTAGAAGAAGAAGAGTCGCCGGAGCCGACGCGCGTGACGGTGACGGAGGTGTCGAAGTACTCCCTCACCTGGGTGATTATCCCATCCGCGCTCACAGTCCAGGCGTGGACCCAGCAGGAGGAGCGCGCGCGGTCGGTGCCCTCGACGAGAACGGTAGAGCCGAAGGCCTCGATGGACAGGGGAAGGAACTCGAATGTCTCCTCGGGAGAGGCGCCGGTGAGGAGGCGCATCATGTGCTGGTGAGAAGGGGGGCCATGGAACCACCACTCGATGTCCGGGGCCAACAGCTGGTGCACCCTCTCCACGTCCCGCGAGTTTAAGGCCTCATACAGCTCTCCCGCCACCCGCTTGTTCCTCTCTTCCTCCGTGTCCGCAACTTCTATCTCGTCTTGGTTAGCCAGCTCCGAACGAGCCCCTAGGCTCTAGCTTCCCCAACAACAACTGACGAAAGCGTAAATAAAAAAGAGAGGTATGGAAGCTAGGAAATACTTGACCAAAGGCTTTGGAGTTTAGTCTTTGGTCGAGAGAGGAGAAGGGTGCGAGGAACGAATCAGGGAGGAGGAATTGGGGATGGTGGGCATGGGGTTTTATAGACACTTGAATGGGGTGCGTGTGCGTTCCCCGGGGCCCACACAGAAGTGGAGCAGGTCTTTCTTGGCCCACTGGTATAGGTTTTGTGTTAAAAGGTGTTTGATGATATGTGTGAACTGGCGTGGAACCCATTGTCTCTGCTTGTGGTCGGCTCGGCTTTAGTGCGCATCTGAGCTGTGGCATGCGGGGAAGGCAGCTTAGCGTGGGGTTCTTTTACAGGACAAAGTGATTTGTATAAGGCAGCGCAGCCCTGTGGTGGGCGCCGATTGGTTTCTAGCATGCTGTCCTTATTATTGTTTGGCCGGCATGCGTATTTGCTGGCTTCACTGCTTTACTTTGCTGTTGGCCACTTCTTAACCCTCCTGAAGACTTAATTTGGGAAAAGCTTCTTTTAAAAGAAATCTAGGAAAAGCACCGACATTTTAATCTGTACCTAACTTTTCGTTGAATGAATTGACATCATGCCCCAACTTATTATTATTGTCCTCAGTATCAGTTTAGTTGCAATTATCGTCCACATTATCACTTGTAGTGCACGCCCGAGCCATGCTAAGCGGGGAAGGTAGATCGTTGTTTAATTCGTATGTAAGAAAGCGATCGGTGTTGATATCGACTAGTTTATCGGCTAGTGCATTCAAATTGTCCGATCCTTATTAGGGACAATGGCCACAAATAGTCATGCTGATTCATTGGTCGTTAAATATGGCATCCTTTCTCTTGTGCCATCTGTTGCTTATTAGACAATCTTAGCTTGTCCATTGATGTGAGACAAGTAATGTAACATTATTAGCTGATTGCATCAGATCTGCTCTTTATTTACCGACTCATTGCACAAAAATTGGACTGGAGCTATTCTTTGTCTGTACTACATATCCTTGACGTGGAAGACATCTTTTATCATCCAGTTTTATCTATGAAGGTTGGTCGATTTCCATAACATGAACAGAAGTGGTACGATTGGAATTGATGGGTGAGATTATAACTCCACATCCTAGCACAAAACATGCTTGTTAATTAAATTTTTCTTCAGCATAACATGGAGCAATAAGAACAATTGAACCAGAGCGCGACAATGTTTAAACTCCATTATTTGATGGATCCCCCCCTATCCTTGGGATCCTCAGGGCGAGAAAAAAGCTATCTTGAACATGCTTTACTCCATCCATTGTTTCAAAGATGAGCAAGAGTGAGAACAACTCATGCCGACCGAGACAGTAGAAAGAAACGGCACTGGGGGCCCTCCAGCTGTCATCCTACTATGGCTCGTGAGAACGACTTTCTGAGCTCGATAACCATGATGTTACTGAGGCCAATATCTATGGGTTCTTCCTTGATTAAAAAATTTACAGGGCACATCATCTTATTTTCATCAAACAATTGGATTTTCCTTTTAAAAAAAATATTTTTATCCACGATCTCCGATCTTTGTAGGCCAGCAGATCCTTTTATCTCAGGGATCTAGGGGTCCACTTCATTAAGGTTTCTGGTCCAGCATGACTAAGGCTTGACTATGCCCATCCTTTCTATCATGGCCTACCAGTTGGTTCGGTGTTATTCCAGTCAGGTCTAGTATTTATTTATCTTTTTTCTTTTTATGGAGGTGTAGGTCTAGTATTTATCTATCGTTCGGACCTTTGGACTTCTAGAGGTTTTGTTAGTTCAATCTGGTCTTTTTGTCTAACTTAACGTGCACACCATGTTCATACCTTTTTGCCAGGCAATTAGAGGTCTTCGATTCAAATTCTGAATGCTGCATTCCGAGTACTAGGAGCTGGGTAATTTTAATATGTGCAAGTCTTTAATTGTCACCTTCTCAGAAAAAGAAAAAAAGAAGAAAAAACTATGAATAAGATGTTAGGTTGAGACATGCACCATCGATCGGCCCATCTTCGAGTCCATTTGAGAGAAGGTTAACGGTTGTTCAAGGGGCATGCATGTGTAATACAACGGTGCATGCATGTTTATATTGGCTTTCACGTGAGCTACTCTTGGGAGAAGGTTCTCCAACTTACATACAGTACGAGCTCAACAGATTAGCTCTATGAATTAGTATATTGTTTCAGAATTTTCTGCATTAAGAATACCTCTAATGTCGATACATATGCGAACAACAAATAAATTGAGAAAATATTGAGCGTATGTGTAAATTCCTGGTTGGTGTGTTTGCGTGTGGATTCACATCCCGAATTTTCGAAGCAATCATCATGAAATTAATTGTACAAAGCTGGAGCTTTTCATACTGCTTCTTTTCTTAGATTGATTCGGGGATTAATTCTATGTCAAGGGCACATAAGATTGTTCTATGCTGTTGCGGACCCTAATAGCCGGGGGCTTGGGTTGTATCTTTTGCGCCAAAGAATGATTTCCCTTCTTTTATGATGTCAGCTGTTTGGAACATGCAATAACCATGTCAAGATTTGTGCAGAAAGATAGATGAAATAGATTAGAGTGCTTTAAAATCTGTGCAAGATACGATACAATAGTTGGCATTGTTTTTGATGTAAAAGGAGGCAAGAAGGAGCTACCCAGCTTTTATTGAAGATTAATCATATTTATAACAGAGATGAGTTATATTGTCAAAAGAGAAGAGGAATAGATGCAAAAAAAAAAAAAGAAGTTAAATGGCGCCAAACCAAGTGTCTGATAATTATGATAGAAAATGTTGATCATCTTAAAAAGAAGTAGTGGAGGAAAGGATCTCAAACCCACAACAGGAGTATTAATTGCTTGGAAGTTCCAAGGCCAACACTTTTTTTGTTGTACCATCCTTTTTTGAACATGAACTCTATTTTATTGATCTTAGAAGACTAAGTTGTTGTACCCCTTCCTACATCTCAATGAGACTTAAAAAAAAGGCACTAGAATGCAGAATGACTACAAGCTCTATTTTTTTTTAAAAAACAAATCAAACTGCATTAAATATCCACAAGTTTAGAGACAATATTCTTCATATTGGACCAAATTCTTTCCAGCTTTATCTGTATAATAAGTTCGCATACAGTAAATATTGTGAAAAAAGATCAATCATTCTTTTGCACGAAAGACACAATTTGAACCGAATAGCTGGATTTGTATTTGGAGGCATAGATCTATCATGAAGTAGGAAAAGTTTGTTGTTTGCCGTCGCACTCGGGTATATTTGAAAGTGTTTTCCCTCCCTAAAGCTAAATTATGGAGCTATTCATGTTTCCCTTGGACACTAAACTATCGAATTAATTATATGAGACGGAATTTTTTCATGAAAAAGTTGTTTGGTAGAGGCCAATCAAGCTTTGCACTATAACCATGAACTTTAGGGAGCTAATGTGGGTGCTGATGCACGACCCTTGGAATTGGATAGCCATCTACCAAGCGATTCGCATTGCTAAGAGAATCTATGCTTTCTATATTTTCAAACTTTATTCACTGTTTTAAGAAGACGGAATGTTCTTAGTTGGATGATACATAGACAAATCTTCCAAGTGGGAAAATTGATTCCATCATACGTTGTGATCAGAAAAATTTTTTTGTTTTTTTTTGAGAAAAGTTATGGATGTCTACTCTCAACATAAAAGTTATAGATGTCCACAATGACCGACCACTGATAGGTTAAGACGTGTAAGTTCTGATTCATTTTGCCCAAGATTACTTTCGTGTCAGGTGAAGTCTTCACGTTAGTATATCCAAACAACGAGAAATTATTAGTTGGACCAAGTTATTATAGACCATAAATAAATTCATCCTAGCACGTGTTGCTATTACATATAAAAAGAAGGAAGAGGAGGAAAAGGAGATTACTATTATATGTGTTACTTTCTAGTTGGATTTGTCCATGATCGATGTGATCTAACTAATATTTTTTCGGATTTTAGATGGACCCTCCCATCTCCACTTGTGGGAGAATCTAAGCTAGTGTTGGTTTCCCTACTAAAACAATTGATTGAAAATTGGGACATAGACATATAGTATCACTTTTTGATGAGCCAAAGCAAATTATTAATTGTATCGAATGGTTAGAGACATGGGCGGTCTCCATGCCAAATCTTATTTTGATCACGTTCAAAAACTAACAAAAGAAGCTAATCATAGAGAGTTTATTTTTCCATGCCTATGTGGTATGTCAGCATCCGTTTTGAGTGGAAGACCAAAAGAGAAATTATCATTTGCTCAGTTACAACTGGTTCGTGTGCAGGTAAGTCTATTGGCTTGACTTATTTGTGCATGCCAGTGATTTTTCACATATTTGATTTTCTCTACTTATTTATTGTGCATTGCAATGTGATTGGAGGCCCATCCAAGTTGTTGATCCACACTATTCATTCTATTCTACATAGTTAAAAAAAATATAACAAATGGAATTACATATTTCTTAATCTCCAATTATATATCAAAACCCTTTTCTACTATGTCTAAATCTTTCATTTATTGATCACTTAATACATAGATGATTATTTCTAAAATATTTGAAATTTTATATTTATAAACATGTGTATAGTTCAAATTATGATGAATAGATTGTGTCAAATTTTTGAATGTTTGATATATACTCAATCATACCGTCCAAACACCAAATAGGTTTCAACTTGTTTTAAGGGATATATCATAAGTGTGGACAATATACACATTCAACTCAAGGTTTTCATCTTGATTAAGATCTCGTTTTGTATTGGCATCAGGCAAATCCAAATATGATTGAATAAAAATTTTGGCTTTGAAGCTGATATAAATAGATAAAATCCAAGATATTGTTTGAAGTGATATATTTATATAGGTTGATATTTTTGTCACTTTTTTTTTGCCTCCTTACACAAGATGTTTCAATCAATAAATCTCAAAATTAAAATATAGGTATAATTTTTAATCTGGGTCTATTCATATTGACCATGATCTTGAAAATAACAATTGAGATTTTGAAAAATCTTGGTTCTTTAATTTTTTTTAATTGATGAAGACATTTCAAAATTTTTATTTACGACCTTAGTTTATCTCGGTCTTGGCTACTCACCAAGATAACCTATGTATAGAGATCTAAATACCTTGATTCATCTTTATGCAGTCTTGGTTTAGCAAATCATCCTTTCCCCTTTTTTTTCCTCTCTCTATAGTCAACGGCTGTCTGCCAATATGGGAGATTATGGTGGGAGGGGTTGGGACATCAGATTTGGGAGTACGAGGAAAAGTTTGGAAAAGAACGTCCACTTGATCAGTGGACTAAAATTATCAAGATTAGAAAAGATGGATCTAGAGGCACGATTGTCGATGGAAGCATACGTGGATATCGTGGTTGTGTTCCTCCCATTACGGTAACCCAAGTGGGTTGGTGATGCTTCACCTCATTTTGTTTCCTACCACGGGTGCAAATGGATCAGGTTGGATCAGATCATGAATAACCTCGACCCAATTTGGTTCCTTATTCGGGTCCTAATTTTGAACCTACACCCAACTCAATAAAAGATCGGGTCGAGTCGGTCCATGCATAACCCAAACCAAATCCAAAATAATTTGAATCCGATTTGAATTTCCGAAGTGCGTGTGTAAAGGGCAGTATTAAAATTTTTGTGTGAGAAGAGATGGGAAAGGGAGCGGTAACTAAAGTAGTTAATTGCAGTGTCGAAACTTCTGTGTGAAAGGGAAGCATAGGGACCGGCAATTAAAGTTGCAACTCAATTGCCAATGGAGTGCACAAGAGTTTTAGTAGCCAAAATGCCATTGTATGTTTGTTTGTTTGGAAATCTTTTTTTCTTTTGATCAACCCTTCCTTGGCTTCCCTCTTCCTGCTCTTCCTCCTCGTCGTCCCCTTCGCCGCCCTCCTCCTCCTCCTCCTCCTGGCCACCGTTGTCCGCCCATGACACATCTAGATCCCCATGAAGGGCCGCCACATCCTTATCACTAGTGGGTCTAGCAGCATCCGCCTTGCCCTCGCCCACCGCGTCGCCACCGGGGACACTTTGTTAGAGGGCGGCTTTTGGCCCCAAGCCACCACACCAAGCTTTGCACCTTGGCTCCTTACGGATGCCTTGAAATGTTAGAAAAGTGAGCCGATCGGGTAACGCCGGGTGCCATGTGCCTCTTCGGAAGGCCGTGGAGAACAAGTCAAGGGACGGGTCTACTGCTTGCAGCTTGGCCCGACCCTTGGCTTGTTGGAAACACTTGGCACGCTCCTTCGAAAGGCCATGTTAATCGAGACAAGGGCCAGGTCTACTGGTTGCAGCTTGGCTCGATCCTTGGCTTGAAGAGAAATAGTCACTCACAACAAGATATGTAGAGGAAAGCTTAAAGGATTGATTATATTCCCAAAATGAAGCTTACAAGCATAATCTAGTGAAGCTATGATGGGTTCTCACTAGCCGAAGTCCTTAGAGACATTCTAGGACCGAATACAATAGGGCAAAGCCCTCCCAAGCCCTTAGGCCGAATACAAGCAGAAACACTCGCTAGACAAAGGTTCAAAAGTCCCCTAAAGATGTCCCTCTATGGCTTATTTATAACCTTACAAGTCTTCATATGGATGCCCAAAGGGATGGCTAAGGCATGACTTCATAGGGCCTTAACATGGCTAAAGCCTAGGTAACATGTGGCACAAGGCTGCAGCCTTGGCATGGTTGCTGCAGCATGGCCCTTGGCTAGGCTGTGGCATGGGTTGGCAACATGGCTGGCAAGGCTGGCAGCAGGCATGGCTGGGCTGGCATGGCCTTTGGCAAGGTTGTGGCAGGCTGCAGGGCATAGCTGGGTGCTGACATGGCTGTGGCAGGGCTGCTGCAGGCTGCAGGACATGGGCTGAGGCACTGCTGGCAGCAAGGCATGGTTGGGCTGCTGTCTTGGCTATGGCAGGGTTGCTGCAGGTCTGGCAGGGCCTAGTAGCAGGGCATGGCATGGTTGGCAAGGCTGGCTGTTGGCTGGGCTGTGGCTGGGTGTCAATGCCATCCGACTAGCCACAGGTGTCAATGTTGTCGCCCTCGCCACCGACGTCCGAGACCTATTGCTATCGCTTGGGCCTTCAAGGAGGTTAGCCCCGTCGACGTTCTCGTCTGCAACTATAACCAGGGTGTGCTCGTGCCCCAAGAGCTAGAAGCCTAGTTGCTAGAGGAGGTTCGCTTCATGGTGGAGGTCAACCTCATGGGCTCTTTCACCTCATCAAAGCCACCTTCCCTGCCATGAAGGCCAGAGCCAGGGAGACTGGCCTCCCCACCTCCAAAGCCCTCATGTCCTCCCAGGCCGGCCATGTCCCTGCCGCCGTCCCTCCCCCTTGCCCGAGTCGCCTCCACGGTACTAGAAATCCTTGCGAGTTGCAAGTCACATGCCTCGTGACCTCGCTTTCTATTTTATAAACGTCCGCTTGGCTTTGGGCTTGAGCGCGATTTCAATTTTTACAAGAATACAGTGCTTGGGTCGAGCCTTAATAGAATTTATTTGCACTCCTGTAGGTTGCGGCCCGCGGGCCCAAATAATTTTACAAATTTGGGTCGAGTTGGGTTGGGGCGGGTCATATGATTGAAAATCCAAAATTACCTAAATTTCAAATGGGTCGGATTGGGTCTAAATTTAGTAAACCCAAACCCGATCTGGAAAATGGAATGGGTCTAATTTTAGGACCCGGCCCAGCCCATGGATCCTCCGAAATGGGTCAAGTCAGGTGTAAACGGGTCGGGTCGTGTCACGAGTCAACCCAACCCATTTGCGCTTTTTACTGCTAATATTGGCAATTACTTGAATATTATAACTTGAGCTGCTTATACAAAATGGAATAAGGTGACATAATGCATACCTCACCTTACTAAACACCTCATCCAAACTTTAAAACTTAATTTAATCGAACAGTATCCGAACTAATCCATTATAAATTTATGGCACCAGCAATCCAACAAACCATCACAGGACACTAAAGCATACGAATTCAACTAACCCGTCAATTTGGGAGTCAATCTTGGGCCTAAGAGCCCATCAAAAGCAACGTTCAACCATCTTTTTGAGGCCCATTTAGGCCCGACTTGGTCTGATGCATAAAACGTACCAGAGGAGACATGGTCTTCTATGAAGATGCTTCAACGAAGCATTTGTGAAGTCTCTGCCCCATAGATTGGTTTTTATTATGCAATCTGTATTTGGTTTCCAAGCGAGCAGCTCAGTTTGTTAATTAATATTCTTTACCATGTTCTATCATCTATGTACATTTCGTGAATTTTGTTTCTTTTTGAAAACTTCGTTAGAAAAAAAGGAAGAAAATTTCTGTTCGAAATCTCGCTGATATAGATCATGGCTTGATATCAAGTTTGCGTTATAGTTCGATGAGCTACATCGTCTCCTATACCTTCATGTGCCATCTTTAATGCATCAGTACCATAGGTATATCTGTGTCCATTTACGTGTTTGATTTCTATCACACAAGATGCTGCTGTGGATTAAGGTTTGACAGTCGAGATGTACATGTTATACTTTCAATGAACTACATCAACTCCTGCACTTTCATGTGCCTTCTTTAATGTGTTACCATAGGCTGTAAGAGGTTTTCAAATTTGACACGTTGCTCCACATTTTGAACGGTCATGAAATCATCCCTCCAATTAAAGTAATATTTGAAGAGCTGTTCGTGGAAGAACTCAACCGACAACTCAATTAAGGTGGCCTTAAAGAGGGAGATGTTGGGATCCAACGTTCCTCTAGGGGAAGAGAGAGGACAGCCTCTCATTCTTATTTTGGGCTTTCTTGGCCATCCTTTAAAGAAAAACAGAGAGCTTCTCGGCTTCTTCACGGTTTG
>JAOXJJ010021215.1:0-25762 GCA_025769935.1 Phoenix roebelenii | reverse complement strand
GTAAAAATGGAGTGATTCCCGCCTCATGGGAAAGTAACTTTCCCATGTTTCTCATGGGAAAGACTTTCCCATGAAATATGGGAATCATATTCCCATGGGAATACAACTTTCCCTTCTCTCTTCTTTGAAAACTCCAACCAAACAAGTGGCATCTCATTACTTTCCCGTTGACCATACTTTCCCTCCTTCTTTTCCCGCGAACCAAACGAGCCCTTGAAGTAAAAAGTGAGGTTTCTTCCAACCACCTCAGATAAGTGAGAGTCGGGAAAGATCATAATGGAAAAAAGCCACATTGACAACAATTATGAAATACCCAACAGCCTAATAATCTAATTAAGTTGCCAGAAAAAGTGTGGTTATGTTGCTCTACAAGGAGGAAACTTAATTTTTCTTCCCTCATATCCGCCATACATGGTGGATTTTGTGATTTAGAAAGATGCCCTATACATTTCCAGTGGATCGCACAACTTAAAATGCTACTTCCAAAGCTCAAAATGCAATCCTTAATTCTCTATGGAAATAAATAGAAATTTTTTATTTTCCCAATTTATAGTTATACTACTAAGGACTCGTTTTTGGTTGTCGGAAGAATTTTTTCGAATATTTTCTCTAAAAAGTTGGCCCCTAAGTATATGATGCATAGAAAATTGATTTTTGCATGTTTAGTTGACTGTAGAAAAATACACATTTCAGAATAGTTTATGCTAGGTTGAGCATTTACTTTTCTAAAAATTTTAAGGGTACTTTTAAAAAAAATTATCCTAATCTCTAGTCGGTGAAAATTTGACTTTTCCATATTTCATATAAATTCTTCTTTTTTATAAAATATAAAAATTTTATTCCTATTAAAAAAATATTTTTCTAATTTCTTAAAAAAAACTGAATATAAAATATTTTTTCATATTTTTGCCTACTGTATTTTTTTCCTCCTCTCCACGTGAGTCCTACGTAGCTACACTATGTGGCATCCCCTGCCAACTACCTAAGGTAACACCTCAAAGTCAATTAGAATTTTTTGACTTTGTTAGGTGCATCCATACTCGTCAAGTATGATCTACTGGCTTTAGCAATAATAAAAAAAAAGCTGCTAACCGGAAGACAAAAATTACCCATTTTAACTCAAATATTTCATCTTTGACTTTAATCGGCCCAGGTCAATTAACTGCTTGTAGAACATAAATAGTATGTGAGGTTACAATTCTGTAATTTATAGCAGGATCATGGACCGTCCATTAAGTATACCCCAATTGAATCTTAGGGGTGGCAAAATATGACCCGACCCACCAACCCGATCCGTGTTCGATCCGCCAACCCGATCCGTGTTCGACCCGCCATAAACAGGCTCGGGTTTGGCCTAAATAGATTCGGGTCGTAAACATGTTGGTCCGTTTAACCTGTTTATTAATTGGATCGGATACAAGTTTTAGTTATTGAACCCGTTTAACCTATAAATATTAAATAATTTTTTAATCTGTATCCCTTACAAATCACGGCCATAGTGTTTTCGGAAAACAGTTTTCCCCTTTCGGCCTTTCGATTTCCTAATCCGTTTCCGGTATCCAGAATTCATCGCTTTCGTTGTCATCGCTCGAAGCCTCGAATCCAATCTCTGTTCATCATCATCTGCAAATCCGGTATCCTGATTGGCACTCTCGTCATCATTGCTCGAATCTCTTCGGATTTCTTCTCTTCCTCGTCGGCGAGGTAGGGTTTGGAGAATTCGAAAAATATAGGATTTTTTCGGCATGAGGTTGGATGGATGAAGGATGCCAGAGCTCCGTAGCGGAGTGCAGAAGAGGCAAGCGCAGGCGAATCCGATAGTCCAGGCCGAAAGGCCGACCGCTGCTAGGAGGAGGAGGGCTCAGCGGTGGTGGCTCGGTACGACGCTGCAATGGTGGTGGCTCGGTGCGACGCTGCAATGGTGGCACAGTGGCGGTCGCGGCAGATCTCGAGGTGGTGGTTCGACCGATGAAGCTCCGGCGGCGATGCGGCAAGGCGAAGGTTGCGGGCGGTGCGGGGTGGCGGTTCGGACGTAGCCGTGACAAGGGAGGCTGATCGGGGAAGGAGATGAGTAGGATTTTTTTTTCTTCTCCTTTACGGCTTTATCCTCCCGCCTCTCTCTCTCTCTCAGTCTCTCTCTCTCTCGTCTTTTCCCCTCCTATCCCCCCAGCCCCCACCCTTTCCTTTCCTTAAACAGGTCGGGTTAGGTGACCTGTTTATTAAACAGGTCGGGTTCAGGTTGTAATTTCGGACCTGTTTAATAAACAGGTCGGATTCAGGTTTATAATTTTCTGACCTAACTTATATCTGATCCGACCTGTTTATGCTTGACCTGATCCGATTGCCATCCCTACTATTGATATTTGCACCAGCCATACATACCCCGCAAAAGATCTTAAGATGGCCAACAAGCTCGCTTCCCGTCCAAGCCTCATCCCATCCACAGCGTCTCATGCGTCGCTAATAAATCTCACCACTTGATCGCCTCCAGGTAGAGAGACGGAAGGAGGTGGAGCACCTGCTTCTGTATGATATGCATTGGATGCTAGGCATGTCCTTCGAAAGGTGAACCAAGCGGTTGATTGGGTCGCCTTCTTCACTGTTCAATATTTTGGAGAGTTTCTATGGAGGTGACTGTGCTTATACGAGGGCAGTTTGAGCTGCCGACCCATTAAAAGACAAAAATAAATTCTCACCAATTGCATTTATACGCTTCTCTCTCTCTCTCTTTTTGTTTTTGCCGTCCTCTTTTCGCTCGCACACTAAGGCCGATGCGAGCCACGGCCAAACGGAAGCGAGAAACTCTCCTCCCACCCCCCACCCTCTTTGGACTCATTGGTTAAAGGGGAAGCAGGGAGGTGCATAAGAGACAGAGAGAACCCCATCTCTATCTCTCTATCGCCAGCAAAATAAAGCTATGAGCAGTGAGAATCATGTGATCTAACATCCCCCCTCCTCCCCTTTTCAAAAGCGGCAACCCCCACCCCTTCCTCTTTACTCCTCTCTCTCTCTCTCTCTCTCTCTCTCTCTCTCTCTGTCTCTATCTCTCTTTATCTCATTCCTTTTCACTTTCTCCTCGCCTCCCCATCCTTCTCTTCCTCCTTTACTTCTTGGGTTTTAAGCAAAGATGTCTTCCAGCGCTTCCCGGTTCATCAAATGCGTGACCGTTGGCGACGGCGCCGTCGGGAAGACCTGCATGCTTATCTGCTACACCAGCAACAAATTCCCGACTGTAATCTTCTCTCTCCGGTTTTTTTTTTTTCCCTTTTTCTCTCTTCTTAGAAAGAAGAAATCTTTTCTTGGTTTTGATTCCTCTTAAAAAGTTATTCTTTTTTGGGATTTCTCTCACTTTTTTGGATTCTGTTCTTGATCTTTTGTAGGACTACATTCCCACGGTGTTTGATAACTTCAGCGCCAATGTTGTCGTTGATGGAACCACCGTGAATTTAGGGCTCTGGGACACTGCCGGTAAAGATATTCTTTTGTTGTTCGGTTGTGTCGAGCAGAAATGCGGAACTGGGCACGCCTGTTCTCGCATAGCAGTTCCTTTTTTTGCGCGAATGTCGGATTTATTTGACGAGATTTATTGAAACTTTGACAGGGCAAGAGGATTACAATAGATTGAGGCCTCTGAGCTACCGAGGGGCGGACGTCTTTGTGCTGGCTTTCTCTCTGGTGAGCCGAGCAAGCTATGAAAATGTTCTGAAGAAGGTGCGCATAAGATCCTGGATTTGCGCTGGTGGTTTTGTGTTTCTTTTTATATCAAGTTTGGGCAAATTAATGACGTTATCGTTGATGATTTTTAGTGGATCCCTGAGCTTCAGCATTATGCGCCTGGAGTCCCTGTGGTGTTGGCCGGCACCAAATTGGGTAAAGTGAAATGGCAAAATAAGCATGCATGCGTGTGCTTTGCTGCGGTCAATTGATAGTTTTCTGTGTCTTTCCAGTTGTTATTCAGTGTTGATTCCCGTACTTAATTAATGTCTTTCAACTGAGCCGGCTACCGGAAAGAATATTTATTGTTCCGCATTAACTGATGCAGTCCATATTATCCTTTTCATATGATGGCTTCATCTGAACTTCTTTGGCCTGGAATTACATCTATATGTATTAGGAGGATACTAAGTTGCTAAAGAAAGAAAACAAATTGCCAGTACTGATTTCTCCAGCTTTCATAATTAAAAATCTTTATTTCAGTCTCAATCCATGTTCTGTTTAATAAAAAATTGACAGTATATAGTAGAACTCTTTCTGCTGTGTGGTGATTGCTCGGTACTATGCTATTAGCATTCATTTAGAACTTTCTGAGAAGCTGAGCTCCCAATTCCATATGGACATTATGTGTAGGTTAAAAAACAAAAGTAATATGGAGTGAAAGAACAGAAGATCCTTTCAGAATTAAGTTTTACAGTTTGCTTGTTTGAAATAAAAGACCGAGCCTTGTCATTTTGGCGGGATTATAGATTCAGGATTCTATGAATTGACAAAATTATCTTCATAGTTGATATTTCATACGCTTATTTGGATTTTTCTTACTTCATCTTCTCCTTATTCTTCTATTAAAGCAATACCTAGGATTTGGATCCTGGCCCTCCTAAAGGGCAAGCCCATAGGGTTAGGACTGAAAATAGGTTGGATATTATCTAACCGTATCCATTTCCGGTTCGGATTGGATTGGCTTGGCAACTTTTGAATCAGGATACATGTTCACGAATTTTTATGGATATGGTCCAGATTTTGAAGCTCGAAGGACTGAATTAGTGTTCTTGGAATAAGTTGCCAACTGCTTAGGTATTGAGGCAGCATTCATTTTTGCTCTATACTGATGTTTTATTTTGTTTCTTCAAAACTTGTTCACATCATGAAGACAACATTTTTCATATTCCGTTTATCAATTCTTTTTATAAAAATCAATCACTGTGATAAAAAATGATATAGGTTTTTCCTTTGTGATATTTTCAGAACTTTATTGATTAAAATATTCAAAAATATCAATAAATATAACATATTCTTAAATCTAGCATATTTTTTTATAAGTTCTCTACAAAATAGATAATTTTGATTATTTATACTTATATTTTTATTTTTAAAAAATAGTTTCTATGTATTTTTAAAAATAGAGGCAATTGGATCAATGATCCATACCCTTGGCCAAGTAGGTCTTCATGCGGGTTTAACATCCACTAATCTTGGCTATGTAGCTTTTGTTTATGCCCTATTTTTCGTCGTTCTACAGGGCTAACTAGGTGTCTACGAGGGAACCATATGTTTTGACTTTTGATCATTTTTCTTTTGTTGAAAAAACATGGAGATTCTTTTTAGGCTTTAAAATTTGTTTCATGTTGTTGCTTTTTTTCCTCTTTTTTTTTTGAAATTTTCTAGTTCTTGGTATTGGATGCATTTCTTGCATTTGATTAAATCTGTGTAAGTAGTTAGCCTTATTTTATCTCTGATTAATTGGACATATTTTCTCATGCAAAAAAACTTGGTTTTGTTTCGTATGACTTTCATTTTTCTTATTTTTAGAAATAAAAATAGAAATTTTATTTCTAAATTTTTTCAAGAATAAATATGCTGGTATACTTAATTATTTTAAAAGTATAAATATGGTGATGGTGTCCGAGGCGGTGATAGGGGTGGCAGAGAAAAGGAGGCTATAATGGTAGTGACGGTGGCAAGGGGGGTTGCTAATGATGTCGCCAAGGCGACAATGGTGGTGAGAGCATTGACGATGTAGTGGTGGTGGCGATGATAGTGGTAGTGGTGTTGTTGAGGCTATGGTGGTAGTGACAAATGGTAGAGAGAACTAAGGAATGCCATAAGGAGAAAGGAATCTGATAAGAGAGAGAAATCACAAAAGGAAGTGGACTCCAAGAATCTGAGAGTCTCAGCAATGGTGGTGGTGGGACGATTGTGGTGGTGGTGAAGCTAATGGTGCCGACGGCAATGGTGGTTGTGGAAAAGATGGCGGTGGCAGTGGTTGCGATGGTGGTGATGATCATGGTGATTAAAGATAGGAGTTTCTTATTTTTAGAAGTAGTAAAAGTAATAATTTCTTACTTTTTTTTTGTAAACAATGAAAATGATTTTAGAAATAGAAACAACAGCACCAAATATATATTTTTGCCTTGATTTCTATGATTTTGTTTTTGAAAATATAAAATAAGAAATAAAAGTAATTCCCAATAGGTCCTTAATTTTATAATTTTAGAAATTCTTTAGTCGGCACATGGATGAAATGCATCTGATTGAATCAAACTCGTGTGCAATATGTATCCAATTCAATTGGACATGTATAGAACCTGGGCTGAGTTTGAAAAATTGCCTTCTTAGCTCGAAAAGTGTCCAGTTTGAACAACCTCCTTTTTAGCTTGAAATGTGATGATGGCGTAAATCTTTTTATCTTGGTGGTCCATTGTAACTATCCTCTCGTGAAAAATAATAACTGTTGTTTTAGTTAATTGTTCTTTGCTAGTTTCAAATAACTTTTGCTGTCTCCTGATTTCCTCAGGAAAAAATCGAGATGGTGCAGGGAGAAGGTAAGGTTTGATAGTATGGAGTTGCACCATCTCCAACACATATTATAAATGTAAATCCAGACTGACAAAATTCTCCCCAACTAATACATGGAACTAGTGAACTGAAGTATTGAATCACTACACAAAAGCATTTTGTGAAAAGCACTGTAGGCAACTCACTTCAATTGGTTTCTTGGATATTAATCTGTTGTTGAATCAGACCTCTCATGCCTTCGTTGGTGTAGCATATCCATGTCAAGACTTTAATGGATGATATCTTTAAAATCAGCCACTATTAGTTTAACCATCTGGACCTGAAGAAACGGCTCTATTAAATCTTGTGATGCATAGGAGTTGAACAAATTAAGCATTAAGCGACTGAAAAGTAATTGATGTGGCATAGTTTCAGAAACAAACTCGAGAGAAGGCCTTGATAAGGGGAGTTTCATACTTGTTTGTAACTGTTGAGAAAAATGCACAGAATGAGAATTCTTTCATAGATGTTGCTGTGAAATGAGAACCAGGACTTGTTACAAGAAAATTGGATTGGATATGCTTGTTGAAAAGGAAAGAACCATAAAGAATAACCAGAACCAATGCCAGAAAAATGGGAGATGGTTTATCATATCTATTCTATCTATATGCATGCCTACCCTGCATTCACATTGGATTTCTTTTTATATTATTTAATTAATTACAAAAAACATTAATATTGTCTGCAGATCTTCGTGAAGATAAACATTATCTGTCAGACCATCCTGGCATGATACCTGTTACTACTTCTCAGGTATCTTATCTACTTCCTTGTGAAGCATGCGACTTAATTTTACCAAATTTTCTGTATCATAAGAATGTGAATAATTAGTATTTTAATGGTCATGGTTATTGATGTCAGGGAGAGGAACTCCGTAAGCAAATAGGTGCTGCATATTATATAGAGTGCAGCTCAAAAACTCAACAGGTGATACTGCATTATTTTCTTATAGCCTTAATCATGTTATTCTTTCTTAAAAAAAAGGACTGAGGTTACAAATTTTAGTAATTATAGAAATGTAGCTTAGAATACAACTGCAAATCTGATTCAGTAATTGCATCCCATCAAATATGTTCTTATTCATTGGGTAGTGTTAGATTTGTTTTCTTCAGGTTATAATCAGCACATCTTGTCAAAACTTAAGAACTTCTCAATTTGCAGAATGTCAAAGCAGTGTTTGACGCTGCCATCAAGGTAGTTATTCAGCCTCCACAAAAGCAGAAGGAAAAGAAGAAGAAAAAGTCACAGCGTGGATGTTCACTAGTGTCAGTAACTATGTTCCTTACTCGTGAAAATGAATCATCTCAATCTTAAACTTTATTCATATTTGTTGTCTCACAATGTTGTTGCATATAGCATCTAAATCAGATATGCATGGCCTGTAATTATGCAGACATTGTCTGTTGCATCTTCATGAGCAATAATTTTATTATAATCTCAGTTAAATTGCTAGTTTTGGTTATTGGGAGTTTCTAACTTTTTCACAGTGTTTCATCAAACTGCATCATGACCTTGTCAACATTGTTCTACAAAATACTACCTCTTGGTTTTCCAATATCACAATGTTTTCCCTTATGCTGACCTTAAATGTAAATATCTATTCTCTCTTTCTCTCATGGATTTTTGATCGAAAGAGAGTTTCTGCTTAAATCTTCATTGTAGAATTGCCTAATAATTGATCTTCAAGTCAAGCTGTTTAGGGTAATCTGTGTGTTCTAAAAGCTCCGCGGCTTTCGTTTTCCCTGTAGTCATGTCATTTTAGATCTCTGTAGTGATATTGCAAATCTTCACCTCCCTGGGCAATCTCATGTTTAGAGGATGATCTATCCCAACAATGAGTAACCATGAGCAAGCGTGGCCTTCAACATAATGGATGGGGACTGTAGGATTGCCCTTTTTTTCGTTAATGTCCAGCATAAAGGGAAAAATCCCTTGGTAGAGAATCAGCCTATATAAAATGGAGGGAAAAGTTGGGGGAAGGTGGCACAAGGTGCTTCTAGCACCAGGCTGGTGTTTTACAAAGTGACGTATGAGAAGACAAACAAGCCTAAGTAGTTTTTTAGAAAAATACTGAACTCCCTTGAAGATGATCTGCAAGTCGCAAGAGATTAGCGGCACCTCGCCCCCATGGGAAGTTTCTCATAGACATACTTTGGTGGATTTAATATGAAATAGCTTAAAGCAAAGTGGCAACTTAGTAATGAGTTTGAGCTCTTGCAAGTTAATGATTCTTATTTTATCTTCCAATTCCACATGAGAGGATAGAATAAGGTCCTTATGCATGGGACCTTAGGGCTGTGCTGTTTAAGTTCTTCCCGTTGAATTCTCGTGACCAATGTCTATTCTAAGGAGGGAACTACCAAACAAGCCATGATCTAGATAAGACTTCCAGGGTTGCCTACAGGATATTGGGCATGGAGGCTTGTTCTTCAAATTACCATGATTGTTGCAAGCACTCCATTATGATTTGATACATGCACAAAAAGTAGATTGAAGAGTTTCTTTGCTCGTGCTTGGGTGCCGAATGATATTACCAAAGCCTTTGGTCCTTGGAATCATCATAATTATGAAATCACAAGGGCTTTTGGCAACCTTTTGATATGAGATGTTATTTTCTGTTGCTCTAAGTGTGGGCCCTTATGGCTTGATATATGCAAAAAAAGTAGATCGAAAAATTTGCTTGTGGTTGTGTTTAGATTGATATTATCAAGCCTTCTATCGTTGGTAGGGTTGTCAAACGAGTGAGTTGTTCATAATGTAGCTTGTGTCTGGCTCGAAATTCAGCTTGACTTTTGCTCGATCAGTTAATAGATGACCCTAGCTAGAGATAGACTTAGCTTGCTTGAGCTTGACTTGATCAAACTCAAAGTATGAATATATTAAAAATATTATATTATTACATATTGTATTATTATGTGTTATATTATTATATATTATATTATTTCATTTTTATATAAATACTTTATATTTATTCTTTTAAATTAATACGGTTCATGTGAATAAAATGCATTTTAAATTTAAGGTCAAATTTAACTGAAACAATTAGCTAAAAGTATGTGAATGAATGACTTGAAAAATCTCATGCTCTTATCAAATCCCTCAAATGAGCTTTTCTGAACAGCTCGAATTTGGCTTGAAATTTCCTAAGCTGGCTTGAACTTGGCTAGATTACAAATGGAGCTGGGCTTGAGCTAGGCCTAGGTTGCTTAAGCTCGGTACATTTATACCCTAGATCGGGGACCACCATCATTATGAAGGAGAGAAATTCTTGGCAACTTTTGATATATGAAAAATGTTGCTATATGTTGCTTTAAGTGCAGGAGATTTGGGCATAAGGTTTGAGCCTTTGAGGATTATTGTTTTTAGCCATTGATGTCGAGAAAATTATAAATATAACCAATCTCTCTTCACTCAGATTGTAAGAAGAGTGATCAATCCACGGCTACACTGGACCTTTATGCAGGCCAAGGTCTTAAGTACCAGTTTCAGTACCCCTACAGGTACCCAACCAGTACAGGCCATATTGAGTGCTCCTATGGTACATCTCTTGGTGTTGACATTCGACTCAAGGGGTGTGCTAAGTATTGGTTCCCTATTAGTTTGGTATTATACATGCTGAATGGATCGCGATGGTTCAGTATTTAAATCCTGGGACCTCAAATCATCATTAAAATAAATCTTAGAAAGATGTTGCAGGGGGGGGCTCTTCAAGTGTATGTACTTTTGCTCCCACCCCTAACTTAGTCAACTTGATTCCCCCCACAGCTAATGGTTCGAGTCTCCCAACTCAACCAAGAGGATTGAAGGAGTTAAAACAGGTTTGTAAAGCCTCTTGTCCTAGAAGTAATAACAACAAACAAACTCGAGTTCACAAGTTTAGTTCCACTCCAACTCAAATTAGGTCTTTTTATGCACTGATTCAAATGTGATGACCATGGAGCAATCCACACAACCCATGCAAGAATGCGTGCAAATCACCTAATCAGGCCAAGGATGGAAGTGATACTAACTTACCAAAATCTAAGGGAAATCTGTTGCGATTCAAATTATCAAGATGAGCTATGCTAGCAAGACAGACAACTTTCCGAATCCAATGGGAACAAAATGGAGCTTATTCTGATGCAATCAAGGAATCAAAGAGAGTATTTGTTGCTCTTGTGCCCCAAAATGGTCATCAAAATTTGATGGTTAAAAAAAGAATAAGCCCATCAGTGGAGGTGTTTTAGCCATTAGTGGTGAAGATTTTATATTAAATAAGGAACCATATCCCGATATTACATGTAGATTTGCATGGAATGGGGACTTATATGGATTTTTTTTTGGTAACATGCAGAAGTGCTATTAAACCTCATATTCATTATCCAGCTGTATGATCAACTTTTTTTGTTAAAAGAGCCAATTGCGAACAATAACGTAAGGGGAATTGAATCATTCACCTGAAATCTACATTAGTTTCTATTTCAATATTTTCTTTGGGCGAGTCTTAAGTTGATACTTCTGAATCTAAGGCTAAGCCAATTAATTGTCATTAACCTAGTTAATTAGGCTATTGCCCTTGACAAGGAACAAGTGCCATGCAAGTTAGATTAACAAAGAGGTGATGCCACTTTAGTTGTCCCAATTAAGAAGTGGACATGTCATCAACACGGTGTTTACTATTTATTTAGGGTCACTGGGGTTCCCGTCTTTTTCAAATGACCCTACACAAACCATCTTGCTTCGAGACCATAATCCCTTGGAATAATTAAAACTCATATTTGACAACTTCGGTAGACTCTTGCATGGAGCAGGATTCATTATTTGTTATATGGTGGTTATGGTCTGTGTGATGAACCTTTCACCATGTTTGAATTAATGTGCAGACTATCTTGCTAGCAAAATAGGTAGAAATTTGGTTTTCTAACATTTTGCTGAACAATTTGTCTACACACCTCCAAAATCTTGTTTATAGGATGCGTCAGAATGTAGTTGCTTAAGAATGCAAAACCTTGACCTCGACCAGTCCCACCATTGAGTCTGGATCTTTTGAACCATACCCAACCATGTGTTGACCCTTATGACCCAATTTGACCTATAGCCTAATCTGTTTTACAATTTAATTATTGACCAGCCTAAACTATCCTATCAAACTCAGTCTTTGAACTCTTAATGATTCATTACCAAGATGAATTTAAGCAATTCTAAAGTTTGAGTTTATGATTCTCATTCAAGGTCATGTCAATCATAAAAGTGACCTTCCATAGGCAAAAGAACACTGTTCTAACTTCTAAGTGAAAAATAATATAACTTTGAATTGAAACTACCCTAACAGAGCCAAATACTTGTAAAGTTTGAGATTATGATTTTCAAACCTATACTGTCTTGACCTAAATAAAACCCTACCCTCATGACTTGAGTTAGGTTGAAGCTTGGACCGATACCCAACTCATTTAAAGTTCAGATCAAAAAGTTTCACCATACTCAACCCAAAATGAAAAAAATCCCTGGCTCATACACAGCCCAAATAGGGTCTGGTCAGGTCAGGTTGCAGGTTGGGTCAATTTTTTGCCACCCCAACTTTAGAGCGACTTAATAGGTTTGTTTATGAAAATTTGCGGCCGCATCTTTTATAGTTTTAAATTTGATATTTTGATTTGGAAACATAGTCATGGGGCATGGAGTCTCAAGTTTGTGTAACTCAATAGTCAGGATAATCTCATGCTGCTTTTGCCTGACCTGTCAAGTTCTGACAAAGGATACATCATTGGATGAAGGCTGGAAGAATTTAAGTCTTTACTATTGATTAGCTCCTCATCTACCTTCAACATTTTCTTTTTAACAATGGCATTGTGTTTGTCGTTATGACCTTTTTTTTTTTTTTTTTAAAAAAAAAGTCTAACAGATGGGCTTCTTGAACCAGAGGAACTTGTTTTTTAGTATAATGCGCATTGATTTATCAGTTGGTTGATTTAAATTCACTGTGCATGTTATGTGTTCTATATCCCAGAGAAAGGAGGATTTTTGTGTTCTTGAATTTATTATCTGACATGTATAATTAATTTATACAACCCACTTGAAATTAAATTGAAAAAAAATGAAATTCTTAGATATTTTAGTTGCATATCTGACCTAAAATTTCTTTTTTTTTTTTTTTTTCAAATCATATTTCCTTACAGGAGAGAGAAACTTGAGATGCAGATTTGGGGCATCTTTTCTTTTTTGTTTCTTTTTGTGGTGTTTAGCGGAAGTAACATGTTGGTTTTAGCCTGCCTGGACCTGTTAGTAAAGAAATATATCCTTGTGGAGTAACCCTTATCAATTTCCTGCCGCAACTGATGCCTGCAATGTCATACTGAATTGTCATCTGCACCTAGTTCATTACTACCTGAAAATCGAACTCCTTTGGCCATAAGCACAAAGATCTGTCTGTGGGATATAGGCTTAATTTCATATTTTAACAAGCTATGGCCATGTAATTATGGCCCAAGCACTTCTGGGATCCCAAAACTTTACCAATAAATTTTAAACACCTTGTTCCCTGTAGGTCTCACCAATTTGAAGTTGTAGGCCTTACAAGTCAAAACACATAGGATACATGCCTTTTGACACTATAAACAAACATTTCCTTGATTTGTTGATTCAGTTAGAACTTGACAGCAGTACTTGGAAAAGGTGAAGTGTTCTCATTTGCCCCCAATATCATTCTTGACTCATCCAAACTTTTCTTTGGTTTCAACATCATAAACGGATTTTTTTGATGATTATTTTCTTTGATTACACTTTCTATACTAAGTTAACGAATACCCCATAGGTGCTTTGAGAGTTGTCACCTGTAAAAATTGCTTCCTGAATCTCTTGTCCATCCAAGGAATCCCTGAGGAAATCTAGATCCTTCCACAAGAAATATCTAGCTAAACCATGTTCCCTAAGGGAGCAAATCCCATAATTTATTTAAGAAATTCCATAGACATCAGTACATCATATAACTAAAGTTACTAAAAGAAATCAGTGTTGGACTAGGTGAGGTTTTTTGTGGCTTTGTGGAAGTTGATTAGAGAGTCCAATGCGTGAAACTCAGGTCAGGAAGTTGCTTGGCTAGGAATGAATTCTATTTTTGATGTTAAATATATCGGTAGCCGTACCAATAAATTTCTTCACTTGATTTTTTCTCTTGGTTATAAAGAAAATGTATTTGCCATAGTGGATTGCATGAAGCCTAATTTGAATTTCCTAAAGATTGTGCTTCTTGTTTGTGTTAGATGATGCCCTTTTTCGGACCCTTTATAGAGCCCTATATGCAGCTCTTGTTTTGAAAGCATGTCTGGTAAGACAAAACCTCGAGAACTTGGAAGCATAATAAGGGTTAGCACTACTATTAATCAAGATATGTTTCAGGTTACATCAAAGTGTTCTTTCTCTGAAATGTGTTTCATGTTATGGCCATGCTGAATAGTTTACTGAGTTGCTTCCAGGATTCGATACTGATGCTGAAAGAATGATATGTAAAACACTTGGTATCTTGGAAAGAATTTGCATTTAAACAAATTTCTTGTTGCAACTGCAGGAATATACTTTGTGGGAGGAAACTTGTGTGCTTTAAATAAAGGCACTCCCAGTATCACATAGTTGGGTTTCCCTTACAGAAAATGGAAAGCTGACGTCTGGCCCAAGAGTGCATCAGGTTTGGGTTAATGGTGCTGTTGCTCTTGGATTCTGTAAAGTGTCTACCAGCTGTATCAGAAAGGAAATGGATCAGTTTCTTCATAGCGAAACAAGAAAATAAATGTTCTTTTATGGACAGAGTATGTTTTTTCCTAGTGACATTTTTCATTTAATGGCAGCTGTGTTTGAATCGGGAAGCTTAACCAGGGCCATTAAATGATGAGTCTGTTGTTTAGCAATCGTCCCATTGCAACTACAGTGTAAAGATAGTGCGAATTAACAAGAATCCGTCTCTGCTGTGTCATGTGATGTACAAAACTGCTTTTCCCGTTTTCTGTTGCTGCCGCCTGATAGGGTGTCGTGGATCTTTTGCTCAGAGAACTAGATGTCTATGCTCAGTTTTGTGAATTTTAATTTTTCTTCGGAGCTTATTACTTTTGATGCACTGAGAAATAGAGGGGCTGATGCATCTCCTTTTGTGGTGGTGGTGGGTGTCTGCTGCATTAAGTTTCTTTAAGCAGCGCACAAAAACCTTAAATTGCTTTGTTTTGTGCATTTGTTATTTTTGCAGGACACATCTGTTAGTTTCAGGCACCTGCAACGGCTAAAGATTTAGGATGGCAATACTTCACTGTTCTTTTGGTAACTAAGTGGATCTCACACCTTTCATGTTCGTAGTGTCAATAACTGTTACAGTGGTTTCAAGGGAAGCTAGTATGCATTCCTGCAATAAACTAATTTGTTTTCTTCCATGAACCTAGCTCGCATTCTTTGGGGAGAGTTTGAGGTCTCTTTATCTCCACCATATTGGATTGTCAGTTTGCAATTTGCATCTCCATCATCTGCACTAGAGAATTCATATGATAGCAGACTGGCTTGGGAGATTACAGTTTTCCCCATCTTTTTTTTTTTCACTAGAAAACAATCTGGCTTGGTCGATGTTGAGCGTACCATGATTGATAAGAAGAGCAGTGGGTTCATTTCCATGCCTCAGTAATAAGAATTTATAATCTGCCGTGCAAATTTGAAAATGTATTTGTTGCAGAGTATTAGAGATGTGTTAGGATAGTTCATCCATCAACGATCGCAAATTATCTAATGCCTTGTTAAGGTTTCTCAAATTATCAGTCGGATAAAAGTAATCAGCTATCAAATAAGAATATTCATCATCTAGATCAAACACAATAATCATAATAGTCATAATTATCATAATAATAGTGGCCATTCATATAAGGATAATGATTGACATAGTAATAATGGGATATATGGTGCGGTTCATTTATTACAAGAGTAGGAAAATAATCATAATACAAAATAATTAAGATACTAAGATAATAATTGAGAGTACCAAGAAATGCTATAGAGTAGGTGGATCTTCCACTCGAGGTTTACTCCTAATCTTAAGATAAATCGATGTGATAGCTAGGTTTCATGGCCAAATATGCAGTTGCTGCTGTTGTTGTAGAAAAGTGAGCAATAGATCCTTAATAAAGCCTCTTTCCCCTTTAATAATGCAAATTGATAGTTATTTCTAAAAATAACTAGTTATTTCTCCTGCATAGTTGCCGGTGGTTCTCCTATATAAATAACTTCTCTCATCCAAAGAACTTTCTTTAATTCACGTATGGTCTATGTAAATGAAAAATCCATTCAGGTGTCAAGATATAATTAATTAATTAAATATCGGTCAATGTTATGTTATCCCTATTATAGATGGTCCATAATTAATTAATTTTTTGGTGACAAACACTGGAGATTCTTCACATTTTTTTGTCAGGCGGCTCCGTGATTGTGAAGTATGGATGTTTGTCAATATCTTGGATGATTACAGGTGAAATGCTCCCATCATTTGATGAAGGTTGATCGAGGGTGTCTTATCTTGTTATCCAGTGTCTCTCTGAATTATGAAAACTATATGATCTCTGTTATGGCTCTCTAAAGTGAAGCCCTTTTTATTTTAGCGCTAGTATGGTATTGCTCTTGTTTTTTGTTCTCCAAGAAGAATATGAACTAGACTAAAAAATATGTGTTATGAAACCCTCTTTATTTCTTCAAATTGATTGTAAAATCTTTAGAGTTCCTGCAAGCAAAGATTTCATGCTTTAAAAGAGAGTGCACATAGAAGCAGTGGATAGTAGAAATTTTCTGCAAATGCTGCTTCAACATCAACATTCATGGGATCTCACACTAATGTGTAGAAAAATAAATAAACAAAAAAAAAGAGGAAAAAATAAAACAATAATGATGCCAAACAGGCTCTTATAGTTTTTCATTTTCTGATTTTAACTCCAATCTTTCCCTTCTAATCATTGACTGACCCATCTCAGTGAAATCGTAGTTCAGTTGCAACGAATGGGTGTACTAAATGATCACAAAAGCTCAAAAGTTGCATGTGCCTCCTCTTGTATATAATGCTACAGGAATACGGATTTTGCTTGGTAGAAATTGAAGTTTAGTTAGTGCTGTTTGATGAGAAGAAAGAAGATGGATAATTCGAAGAGGGTAGCAGCAAACCAACACGCTAACGACCCATAAGCTGCTTGAGCGTTTCAGCAACACAAAGGCTATCGTAGAGAGGCTCCAACTGCTCCCTTTATTCCAAACACAACCGGCACGTCAACTAGCTGTGGTTGGACATCTAGTTCTGGAGGATGTAAGCGTCCAAGTCTCGGAAGGTCTCGACTGCAGTCTCTAGGATGAGATCTATGAGGATTCATATGGACATGTATTTAGTTCTACATCGATTATTCACTAGATAGATCTTAGGTACTTATACAAGATTAAGAAACCTAAATAATATCTTTTGGCTAGTCATTTCGGATGAGGTCCTAGGTTGTTACAAATGGTATCAGAGCGGACCCAGCTCATAACCCATGTAGATTCAGAGACACTGCATCACGAATCTATTAGGGCTGTCCACGAGCCGATTGTGGTGTTTGCGATTAGATTTGAATAGATTTAAATCCTTAGCTTGACGATAATGTCAGGGCTTGAATGGGGAGAGTATGTGAGGACCCGTGCGGGCGTATGTTTAGTACCACATCGATTATTCGCTGGGTAGATCTTGGGTACTTATACAGAATTAAAAAATTTAAATAACATCTTTCGGCTAGGTATTTCGGATGAAGTTCTGGATTGTTACAAGGTCCGGCCGAGAGACCTTTTCGTTAATATCTTTTGGTTAGTTATTTCGGATGAGATCCTGGGTTGTTATAAAGTTCAACCGAGAAACCTCTCCGTTTGCCTTGACGTACTCGAGGCACCACTTGACCTGGCCGCCATCAGCCTGTGGAACCACCCGAAGAGTGGCCTTGAAGGGTTTGTAAAAGCTCGCCAGCTCCCCATCTATCACACTAAATGACACCAGCTTGTTTCCATCGTCAGCCACCTTGACCTTGGAGAATGTCACAATCGGAACCCCTGCCGTAACCCGTACATGGTGCAAGACGAATTAACTCGCATCCTTGATTTCATCTGTATGTGTTGGTGTTGCGGATCAAAGATGGTCTCTAGAAATCTTAGCAACTCTTGATAGAATCGTGCTGACTTGATGCCCGTTTAGCATTGCTTTTGTTTATCCGTTCCGGTTAGTAGTATTCGATCAAGAAGAGTTGGTGCCAAATTGTTGGCCAAAATTGCTTTGGACAAGAAAGAATTTAGATTTAGATTTTGCACGATGATAGAGAATTTTTGCTGTCCTTCGCTATTCCTGCAAGGTACACTATTTTGGTGCCGATCTATATCGGTACCATTCTATTATTGCATCGGTATATCCTATACGAAAGCTGGTTCGACGATATCGAGTATCGATATATCTCCATACTACGTATCGGTACCGAATCAATATAGTGTATCCTATCTTATTTTAGTACTGTATGACATATCTTGTTTCCACATGATTTTTTGAAGCTGAAGTAGGGCTTGTACTAGTAGACAAACTTACCTAATTGTGGTTTGAAGCCACAATTGAAGGCCGCCTGATGGAGGGAATGGAACTCATGGTTTAGGATCTTTAGCTTTCCTCCCTTCAGCATATTTCAGGAGCCGAATCGTTCCGGCACTCTTCCCATCACCCTCAACAATCTCGATGCTCTTGTACTGGGGAAGAGAGCTGTGGAGTCCCTTATGGCTCCCCAAAAACTGTACTTTACGTCCACTTCCACTTCAACCTTGGAAAGGCATCAATGACACCTCTCTCTAGTGAACAATCTGATAAAAATGGAGGTTTGGCCATGGATCCTGAACAAGGTGACTATGTATATGAAGGGTTCATTTGGACCTGGCTCTCAACTACCCAACCTGCATTTGTCATCGAGTGATTCCTTAACTGCCATGTACCACACCTCTCTCTCTAGTATGTACTCGATCGCTTGCTAAAAAAATAGTAAAAACTCCAAAATAGAAGTTGATAAACAATCACCTTCTAGCTGTATTTCCTGTGCACAAATTAGTAGTTCATTTTGGTCATGGTACTAAGAAATGGAATCCTAGAATGGCCCCCTACATCTCTGCAAAGCGTAAAGATATTCATATTACAAATCTCACTAGAACTGCTCGTTTTTTATCAGAAACATGTGATTTAGTTTTTGATGCAGCAAGTAGGGGAAGAAACTTCTTAATCGTAGGTACAAAAAATAAAGCTTTCATGCTTGTTAATTGTGACATTATAATAACTGTTATTTAACGTCATATTGATAGTCCACATGAAAAACTCTCATTTTTGTTGACCTTTCATCTTATTTTGGATATTTTTTGTTAATGTAAGAGCCCATCTCATTATTGGGCCAGGGCCGGCTGTTGGGCCATAGCACATGTTTGATGCATGTGGTTGGGGAGAGAGAGACTCCAATGTGAGTTTCCGTACAGATATATGTTTAGTCTCGCATCGGCTATTTATTGAGTAGATCTTGAATACTTATATAGGACCATGTAACCTAAATAATACCTTACGGTTAGCTATTTTGGGTGAGACCCTGTATTGTTATAATTAAATCCACTTACATCTAATTCTTGCATTAATTTATTGAGATAAACATAAGAAGTGCAGTATTAGGTAGACAGTATAAATGTAACATATATTTCTTTGTTGTTAAATGGAACATATATTTCTTTCAAATCACAAATCACAAACTAAACTTATATTCTTTTGCAATGGCCTTGCAAAATTGAAATAAAAAAAAAGTAATTTTGTTGAGATGAGGGGGAAAGAAGAAGGGCTTCCAAGTGATCCTCTGTTTGCTGATGTAACCTGCGCTAGAATTTAACTGCATTGCCCCCTGAACTCAAAAAGAAGAAAGAAATACAAGGGCCAATATTTCTGTTTTTTTAAATACAACAAAAGAGCGTATTAAAAGTGGCTGCCGTTAAATGCCCGGGATGGTGGGTATATATAATCGGGATGCCTCAAAAATAATTTAGACTGGACGATGACGGCATCAAAGGGTTCGAAGTAACAGCCGTCGGTGGAAATATCTTGGTTCGATTTAATAAATCGGCAGATGTCGCCGTTTTCCAAAGTTTTTTTATTTACAACTTTTCTTAAAGTCTTTCAAGTTTCAACGTATCACTGACTTTATTCCGCAGCAGTGACACGGGGGAAGAATTTGGAAGGTGACCGCATCCCAACGGCATCAAAAATCCAAAGCCGCGTGCTCGGGGTCCAATTCTCGGTTCATCGCGTAAATACTCTCAAATCCAAGGGTTGCTTTCTTTGCAAGCAATACAGCTCCTATTACCATGACCCATAAGGCCATAAATCCTGCCCATATCCTATATAAAGGGGGGAGCGCCCGTTCAAGAACCAAAGCACCCACTCACTCCCGCTTGAAGCCATCGTCGCCTCCTTCGTCTCCACTCCCCCCGATGGCGGTCTCCATGAATTCAGAAACCCTAGCTCCGGATCAAGAACCTTCGAAGGAATCGGAGCTTCGCCGGAGGCCGGCCTCCTCTTCCTCCACCGTCGCGCCGGCGGTGCAGAACTCGTCTTCAAGAACGAGCTCTTCCGTCTCCAAGAACTCGAGCGCGGCGTGCAAGGGCGATTCTAAAGCAGGAGCGGCGGTCAATGGCGATCTAAAGGATCGGTTTGGATAGGGGAACGATCTTGGTGAGGAGAAGAAGGCGACAACGGGAGATAGGGTAGGGAGCAGTGAAGTTCCGGTGGGATGTGGATCGGCCTTCGGCTCCGATGCCCGCTGAGTTCGGCCTTTGGCTCCGGTAAATGTTTTCACTCGGTTCTTGTTTTATTCTGATGACTAAAGCAAGATCGTTAATTTTCTTTTCTTTTTTTTCCCTTCTTATTCTTCGTCTTCTTGGGTAGGAGATTTGGGTTCCTCTTTTAGTATAAAAGAATTTCTATTTCCTTGCGTTTGAGGTTTTTCACTTTAATTAGACCGCATAAACACCGTTGCATTGTTGTTCATGTGTTGAGTAATGAGCTGTGATTTCTTGGGTGTATGTTCAGCATCATGGATTGTATTCTGAGGGCTGCACTGCTTATTGGGATTAACATCATCTGCATTGTACTCTCCCCATTCTTTTAGACCCTTAAGTACGTTCAGTCTCCTTGAGAAATAGGGAGACTCTAATTTGATGTTTTCTTGTTTAAAAGCAGTTTCATGGTCAAACGCAATTACCAATTAAACACTTAATAGATGTCAATGACAGGTGTCTTGCTTCACTGAAAATTTTAATCTGCTGCATCTGTGGTTTTCTTTTGAATGAAACTCTTAAAAGTTCTAAACTTGATTCGTGGAAAGTGGAAACCTCTTATAAACGTCCTAGGTTGGAAATTCCATAAGTTATATTTGTAGAGCTTAAAAATATGACCTATGAAATAGTATTCATATTTCAGTTTTCTAAATAAAGTTAACAACATGAAGCTTTTATTGTCTCAGCTACATGTCTACCTCATATGTGACGTTTTAGCAGTTATTATTCAGTCTATCCTCTCTCTATCTGCTTTATCTGCTCTTTTGTTTTCTCAATGCGGTCTTATTCTCCTGCTTACGATTCGTTATGATCTTCTCTTCTTTCTGGCCTCAATAAATTAGGAAGGCCATATTCACCTGATTCCGTGACTTTTGCCATTGATCAATGCGACCCTGTCAAGTGTTGCTTACCATCGTTGGTGTTCCTGTATGCAGATAGGTAGGAGATCTTATATATTTTAAGGTAGAGTCCATGCAAATAAGGTAGATATCAAACACAAGCACAATAACCAAATGAGCATATTCATGGACTGTTTCAGTTAGGTACTGTTATATGCTTTGACAGGTTTCGATAAGAGATATTTGAGGAGCTACTTAGCAGAGAACTGACAAGATTTTTAGGAAGCTGGCTATGTGAGACACATGCTTCAGGATGGTTGTCGATTATGTTGTAGTGGGCCTGCATCTGCCTCCTACTTTGAAAGGTTATTGTGATTACCAGGGATAAGAAGAATTTGAAGCGCATATATCTTAGAATATGTAGAATTATTGGCACTTTTGTAATTATTTTAAAAAGTTAGAATGATGCATAGTTGGCTTGTTCCCTAATGTAGTTATGGTTTTACCACTTAAAATGATTATTTCTTTGTTTCGCTTTGACTGGAGCTTCTGATCTGCACTTTAAAAGACCTAATTACAATATGATAATGTGCAAAGCTTCACTCCAGCTGCTACAGTCATATACACCTTTGAAATTACTTTTGGAGACATGTTTTGTTAAATATTCATTAACTCGGTGAAGATGAATGTCACTTCATCTATTTAGAGTCTGCTTTATGAATAGTTTCTCTTGATCTATGAATTTAGGATTGTCTTCCTCCATCAAAGATATTTAAACTAAGGTTGATCTATATCATTGTATGAAGGGCATGCCCCATGAAATACTTCAATGCTTCAATTACCAATTGTGGCATTTATACTGGTCAGTGATCAAGTGCTTACCCAGTGGTTTTTACTTGCTGATAAATCAAAAATTTCTGAAAGGAGTCTGAGGTTGATAGTGTGATAAACATAATTCTTGTATCATATATTCTGTTTTAATTTTCCCTTGAATTTTCCTTTTATCCTTTTTTAACCCACACAACCTACCATTCTCACTTTCTTGCATGTCACATTGGTTATTGCTCCATGATTCTTCATTATACATGCATGATCAAATAGATTATTTTATTATGGATCCTGATCCATACAATATTCTGATGATGCCATATTTTGTTCATATTACAACAACAATGAGATTTGTGAATAAGAATCTAATGTATAACAATATTAAATCCACCATGTCAACTTTATTTTGTTATATTTTATTTTATTTTTTTTGGTACAATTACCATGCGAGTTCTATTTTTGATTTGTATGTTATTTTATGAACTGATTGTAGTTGGTAGAACTTTTTGTTCCCATGCTTTTTGTTTTTCCAGTAATTCACTGCATGGACGTAAACTCGTTTTATATGGTGCTTATCTCACCCCTATCATAGCTAAAACACTATCTAATATTCATGATATGTAAGTTCTTGTCTCATTTAATTTGTACCCACGGCTGCTACAACCTTATAACCAGTTCTCTTGATTCTAAGGTAGGAGCAGATTTTAATGCCTACAATGTTCTCATGAGACTTCTAATGTACTTTGAGATTGATAAGTAGCAATATCTCTGATTTAATTTCGGTGTATAGTTATTTTAAAAAGTTCGTATGATGTATAGTTGGCTTGTTCCCTGATGCAGTTATGGTTTTACCACTTAAAATGATTATTTCTTTGTTTCGCTTTGATTGGAGCTTTTGATCTGCACTTTAAAAGACGTAAGCATTACAATATGATAATGTGCAAAGCTTGACTCCCGCTGCTACAGTTGTATATCCAGTTTTTTTTTGATTCTTAGGTAAGAGTTGATTTTGATGCTATTGTGGCTCAAATTTAGCTCGAGGGTGACCACGCCAGAGGAGTTGGAGGAGCTACGCCAGTAGGGATGGAGTAGGGACACCGCTTTCTGCGTGCCGGCGGACCTGCACAAAGTCTCACCGGTGAAATTATGGTAAGAGCCCTCCGATGATTAAGTTAGAGTGGATTTTAGTTGGAGCAGCCAAAAGTCCTTAGGTGTTACCTGATGGGGCTATTTATAGTCCTCGTGTGGGTGCCCAGGTGGCGGAGGTATGGCCCATCCTCATTATGAAAGAGAATGGCGAAAGCTAGATCGTGCGTGGCCATGGCTTGCTTGGGGCACAAGTTTCGAGCTGTTCCTAGGCACGGTATGACATTGTGGGCGTTCACAGGGTATGGCTCTTGACAGCAAGGTATGGCCTTTGGCAGTAAGGTATGGCTCTTGCTTGTCATGTCGTAGAGTATCCAGCAAGCAAAGCATAGCACGGTAAGGTTGTAATGTACGGCCACGTATGCGGGCGTAGGGGCGTGCATAAGTGTGCATGTGGATGCGGCCGTAGAAGAGATCGAGCTCGCTTGGAGGCCACAACCTTAGTGAAGCCAGCTTGATGAGTACTGAGGTCGGGCCGATTTGGGGGCTGTGACATATTTGGTGAGGTCGGCTCGGCGGACCCTGAGGTCGACCTAGCCTCCTCGATTCTTAGTTGACTTTGCAGGACGCTCTTACTTAGATCGAAGCGTCGTTACCTGCGGTTAATTGGTATGTTTACCGAAGTCGGCCCGGCAGACTCTGAGGTCGGTCCAGCCTCTCCGGTCTGAAGTCAGCTCGGTAGGGCGCCCCGATCTTGGGCCGGGGCGTCTTTGTGGATACATGCGGTCGATGGGGCCTCTTCGGCTCTTGGTCGATCCTGCAGGGTACCCCGAGCCCGGCTGTTGGGTATTCGGGGACTTGCGGTCCCGATCCCCGGCCCAATCGCCCAAATGTTGAAGTGGTTCGGTTGGCTTGTGCCTTGGGACCAACTTGTGGGTAACACAGCTCTTCTTGTTGCCTTTGGCCCTTACCTAAGCTAGTCCACATAAGGGATTCGGCAAGGAAAATGAATCAATGATGTAGGGAAAAAACTGAGATTAAATTTCAAGAGGACAATGGAATTATAAGGAATAGTTGGCCAAGGGACAGGAACCGCCCTTGCCTAACCTAAGAACAATCTAAGGGGAGTGATGTTCTCCACCTTAGCCCAAGCCTTTCGGCCGAATGACCCCTAAGGGACCTAAGGGATAACCCTTTACAAAGACTCAAAATATGATAGATGATAGATGAGATCCTTTGGCTCGGCCCTAATGGCCTCTTCTTATAGGCCTAATGCCTTATTGGCGAATTGCCTTCAAAATTCAAAAACTTTCTACTTTGGCTGAATCAATTTGAATTCAAACTAATTCAGCCATGTGTTGCATGAGTTGGTGCTTGGCCGGCTTCGGTTTGAATTTGAATTCCAACCTATCAAGGAAGAAATGTCTTCATGTCGATGGTTGCACCGGTTGCCATGTGTCCGCTGTGGTTTGAATACTTGGCTTGCTGTCGGGCTGAAGATGTGCCTTCGGTTGGTGTGCTTGCTGCCTCTTCACGTGGATCCTTGACATGGCATTCTGCTGGCCATTGGTTCGGCGGCATGCTGCATCTAGGCCGTCCATGAATCTGCTCGCCAAATCTCTATGGGAGAGCATGCGGGCTCCCCCTTTGGTTCTGCCATGGCGCGCATGGGACCTGGCCGGACGGTTGCTTGGGCGTCGCTGCTGGGGCTGCTGCTATGTGGCACGGCTAGTTATAGCCGCGCGTCTTGCTGGGCGCTTCTGCTGGGCGTGCTGCCATTTGCCTCGGTCAGTTATGGCCGTGCGCATTGCTGGGCGCTTCTGCTGGGCGCGCTGCCATATGCCTCGGCCAGCTATGGCCGTGCGCATTGCTGGGCGCTTCTGCTGGGCGCTTCTGCTGGGCCCGGTGTCATGTGCCACGGCCTGCTGCTTCAGGCTGGGCGCACTTGTCTTGATGGCTGCAGTGCTTGGTTGGGCGCCACTTGGACTTTGGCCAGATCTTTGCCTCATTTGTTCGGCGCACATGTGCTAAATGTTGTGCGCCTGCTTGGCCCACACTTGGCGGACTTGGGCGCAATGTGCGCGGGCTTGAACTTGGCTGTCACCCTTGACTCGCTTGCTTGGATTGAGCTCGGCCACTCGGTTGGCTGGACGGTCCTTGGACTTGTCGCGCTCGGGTCTTCTTTTGTGCGCGCGCGCCTAGGTGCGTGCGCACGGGCTGGTGCCCTTAGATATCACCCATGTCCATGCACTTTAGTGGCATGCATGCAGCCGGGTGCTGGATGCTGGCGCGGCGTGGGCTGGTGTCCTGGCAGTGCACCAGGCCTCTTTGGCTGGGGTGATGTTCTGGTGCCAGAACCTCGCATGGAGCCAGTCAGGGTGAGGTTCGAGTCGGCCTGGCGCTAGGGCGTTGGCCGGCCCGGGTGAAGGTTGGGCGTGCGGTTGGCCGCGCGTTGGCACTTGGGCGTGCGCAGGGGTGCACGCTATTGCTTGGGCGCGCATAGGGACGCGCGCTGCTGGGCTGGTGCGCGCGGAAGGCCGCGCTTCTGGAATGCATGCGCACGGTTGGCTGGGCGCGCGCAGGGCACTGCGCGCGGCTGCTGCGGGCTG
>JAOXJJ010021049.1:0-25846 GCA_025769935.1 Phoenix roebelenii | reverse complement strand
TGAACTCGACCAGATAAAATAAATAAGACCGTGACTTAATAAAAGGGTTAATCAAATATTTTTCCATACAATTATAATTTTCAATCTAACCAGGACCAAAGCCCATTTAATTATAACCTTAGCCGGGTCAACACAATCTCCTTATATATTTTTCTGTAGTTTTCATGAAAGATTGCAACCAAGAGAGAGACAAGTTTAGAATCTGGTTTAAGAAAAGAATTATTATTATTTTTTTCTTTTCACCATATTTTAAATTTATTTCAACGATTATTCAATTTTATGGTAAAATACCTATTTATCAGTTTAAGAATATTGATAAGTGCCATGGAAAGATAACTAGACTATAAATTATTAAGCACTTATCAGTGGGTCATAGCTATACCAAGATAGAGGCAAATCATTGTGTGTATGTCAAAAAAAAAAATTGATGGTAAATTCATTATTCTTCTATTATATGTGTATGACATATTGATAGTAGGACAAGATGTTCAGTTGATTCACAGTTTAAAGGCAGAGTTGTCCAAGTCCTTTGACATGAAGATCTTGGTGTAGCACAACAAATTTTGGGTATGCAAGCAGTTTCCTGACAGGAAAGCCAAGAAGTTGTGGTTATCACAAGAAAAGTATATTGAGCGAGTAATTAAAAGGTTTAACATGAAGCTGGCTAAACCAGTCAGTACACCTCTTGGTGGTCACTTCAAACTGAGTAAAAAGACTTGTCCTTCTACAAAGAAAAATAAAGATAGCATGACAGTAGTTTCTTACTCCTCTGCAGTTAGAAGTTTGATGTATGCTATGGTTTGCACACACCCAGATATTGCTCATGTTATTGAAGTTGTTAAGAGGTTCCTTACTAATCCTGGCAAAGATCACTAGCAAGCAGTGAAGTAGATCTTTAGATACTTGAGAGATAGCTCCAAGATGTGCTTGACTTTCAGAGGCTCAAAACCAATTTTGGAGGGCTATACAGATGCAGATATGATAGGTGACCTTGATGAAAGGAAATCAACTTTAGAATATTTGTTTACTTTTGCAGGAGGAGTTGTATCTTGGCAGTCGAAACTATAGAAGTGTGTTGCCTCATCTACCACTGAGGCTGAATATAATGCAGCTACTGAAGTAGAGAAAGAGATGCTTTGGATGAAACTGTTCCTCCAAGATTTGGGTTTGAAACAAGATGAGTATACAGTTTATTGTGATAGTCAAAGTGTATTAGACTTGAGCAAGAATGCTACATATCATTTACGCACGAAGCCCATAGATGTGAGATATCATTGGCTACACTAGACAGTTGTAGAGCAGTCGGTACTACTATAGAAGATTCACACTGAGAAGAACCCAGCTGACATGATGACGAAAGTTGTGACCAAAGAGAAGCTGAAACTTTGTGCCGGACTGGCTGGCATAGATTCTAACTAGCAAGTTAGAGTATAGTCTTCTTTCTTTGTGGGTTGGATGGAGAGATTGTAAGTGGGTCTAGCCCACTTGGGGAGGCCCAAAATCCCACTAGGGCTTTTCCTCTTATGTTTTGTCAGAACGCCAAGGGGGTGTGCGCGTGAAATAAAAGGGGATGATGCGTCAACCTGGGAAAGGGCGGCACATCAAAAGGAAACTGAAAAGAAAAAGGAGAAAGAGAGAGCCAAGAGGTGTGGTGACATAAAGAGGAAATGGGCACATCTTGCAGCATCAGTTTTGCACGCTTTACGGAAGAAACAAGTTCTTTTTCTTGTCTTTGTGGGTGTGGTTTTTCATATGGAGATTTAACAAATTAGGTTTCTATCTAAGAGTTGTATTGGATGCTATAGGAAGTTGTAGTATTCATTGTTAGGAATCTCATTACATTCTTGAATTCATCGCATTGTGGTGTTTTGGGTGAGTTCATTGTTACTCTTAGGGAGGTGATATTGGAGCGTTCCCAATTTGTTGTGAACTCAAGTTTTGGGCATAAACTTGAATATTGTAAATTTTATATTTATTATAGTGGATTAATCGGATTTGCCCCATGATTTTTTTTCTCTATGCTGGAGGGTTTTCCACATAAATTTGGTGTGCTCTTTTTTTATTTTTCAAGCATTTGATATATTGCCTGTGTGAATATTTCTTCTAGTTGGTTTAGTTTTGGCTTAGTTTATTCCGCAATATCCCTATTGTGGCCCAACAAAATTTGTATTCAGCAATTGAAAACTAAAAGAGCTCCTCCTGGAGTAATAAGACTTGTACAAGCCCAACAATGGAACCAACCAAGCCCTAGCCAATGCAATAGTAACAGAATAAAGTTTTGAAAGAAATAATAAAATCAGTTATTTTTTTTACATAGAACATGCCCGAGACCAATGAAAGGGTCGGGTTTGGGATCTAATTTGGACCTCTTTTCGGGCTCCATCCAAGCTTGACTTAAGGCACCTTTTTTGGGCCTGGTTCGGGCCGAGTTATACGTATCTACCTCTGAGTCCCTGACCGGCCAAATATTATTTGGGCCATATTTTTAATCCCAAACTTCTTTTGGGCCTAGCCAATAGACCAACCCGAAAATAGCCCAGCCCGATGAGCCTCAGGCTAGCCCCAGTTCCCATCCAGTCCTAACCAACATGAACCCAAGTTAGTGAACTAAACTACCCTCACTTCACTGGAATATGAGCCTAGCTACTTGCTAAACTTGAACCTGGAATGACTTCAAGATTCTCCTTTTTTGGATCAAAAAAACACCATTGGTGTCAGTTACTCCTTGGAAAATGATAGCTGAACCCAAACTCTATTCCAGTGTGCTTCTAAGGTTATATAATGGCAGCAAACTTGACACATGATGGCAGAAGGTCGACATTCTATGACATATATGACAGAATATACAGGCAGCAATTTCTTGAAATATAATTTTGCTTTTCAAAGTAATAGCCTCTATTATCCTTTGTAACAGAAAATATTGGAAATATAGGCCTTTAGTTGGTTGAAACATCATTACTCAGAGAATAAATTAGTAGTTTTGGGACTGATATAATGATTTAAACTTTAAATGAGCGGTGAAAATATTAATTTATTTCCCTTGGATTATCATAAGAAACTTGCAGCAATAATTGTGTTAAAAGGCCCATCGTGTTCGTATAAAGGCTTCTAAGGCCGATTGCTAGGATTTATTTATTATTCCTATTTTGGGGAAATTCCGAATGCTTGGATTCAAACTGGAGATCTAGATTGGGCCCTCTTGATGCAGTTCCTTCACCCTCCCAGCGCAAAGCAGATTTGTTTATGGTGCGAGAAAGGTCCAAAATTAATTATTCCAAATTACTTGTCTTTCCGTGGTGAACAAAGAAACCAGTCACACGAGAAGGGGACGGAGAAACCTGGGGAGAGGGAGAAGGCTGAATAGAGCTTTAAAGGATTGCATGTTGAAACTTGTACACACGAACGTAGGGGAGAGGAACGTCGGGCCGTCCCTGTTTCCAGGAGGAGAGAGGCAGCCAATTCGAAGAGGACCAGGAAGGTCCATACGCCCGAATAGGGGGAAGGGGAGCACGTGGCTTTGGGTACTTTGCTGCTGTGGTCCCTGCCCGGATTCTGGAGAGGAACTGTCCGGATTGAAGAGAGGAGAATCGCGTCCCAAGAGCCAAGAGGAGAGGGAAGCCAATTCCCAGAGGATTGGAGAAAGGGTGCATGCCGCAATGACTGGGGAAAGGGTTGAACTTCCTCTATATATACCAATAAAACTCTCTTCCTTCTTCATTCCTTCTCATCTACACGAATATTTATCCATCCCCAGTTCATCATCGACTAGCATCTCTCTCTTGCTCGTGCTCTCTCCTTGCTCCTCCTTTCATCCTATAAAAGGCATCAGCAGGAGCCTGTAAACAAGCAAAGTGTGAGGAGAGATGAGTTCAACTACAATCCCAGAGTGGGTGAGAAACTTGGTCGACGAGCATGGCGGCAGTGACCCCTGGTTCATAATGACCAAAACCCTCAAGAGTTCCGACCTCAATCTTCGGGACCAGAACCGACTCCTCATCCCCTCTCGAGATGTGAATGCCAACCTCATCCCAATGCTCTCTGAGGCCGAGAAGGCTGATGCCAGCCTTCTTCAACCCACATCAAGGAGGAACAGTAATGATCGTGTTCAAGGAAGGGAGCATGGGGGACTGGAGGTATGCATGTACTCTCAAAACAGGATTCGCTGGCACTTGAAGCTCACCTGCTGGGACTCCACTGGATCCACTGTGATGAAAGGTCCGGAATACAAGGGCTTAATGCTCTTTAGTTCCCTTCGGGTGAACGATAAGGTGGACTTGTGGGGCTTCCGGCAAGGTGAGGGGAAGCTGTGCTTTGCGCTTGACAAGAAGACAGAGTGAGCTGAGTATTCAAATGCCATTCCTTTTCTAGCTTGTGTTTGGGCCCTTTTAGTATGTTGGGGCATGAGTACCTATGTGTCGTTTCATCTATAAGTTTGTGTTTGCTGATTATTGTATTGATGAATGATAAGTGGACTTGATTCTAATACCTAATTTACGTGGATGAACTAGGAAGGATCTTAAATTAAACTAGTGTATTAAATAGTTGAAATTTAAAAATTTTATTTATTTATTTTGAGATTAGGGAGGCGGGAGCTGCCCTAATACTACCTTACTTAATATGTGGATAGTTTGAGATTTAGTTGGGCCAGAAACATACTGGGCCTTGCCCCTACCCGAGCCTAGCTTGAAATTTATTTTTCAAGACTTCAGGCCCGACTAAAAACCAAAAGCTTGAAAAAATACAGATTGGAGGCCTACCCGAGCACAGACCCAGGCCCAACTCCAAACCCAATCTAGCCAGCCTAAATTTAGCCATTTAGGCCAAAAATTGAGCCGACCTAATTTGGCCCAATTCAAATTAAGCAGCATAAGAGGAAAGTTGGTTTTCTTTCAACATTGTTCCAGAGTTTGATTTTGGCTCTATGAAGGTTATTTAATACAATTAATTTACAAGAACATAATAAAATCAATTGCTTTTTTTAGGTAAGTGCAAAATCAATTGCTTTGATAGCTGATAACCGACTTCCTTTCGCTATAGAAAAATTAATAAAATTAATTTACACAAACATAGAAAAATTGATCCATGTTGATATTAGGTTCGATGGTTGCAAATCTTTTCTAATCATTCAAAAAAATATCCAACACAAGCCAATTTCAGCTTGTAAAAGCATCTTTTCAATTGGTCTTATGAAGATGCACTATAGAAGAAGCACGAAGATGGAATAAGGGCAAGTTGGTTGCATCAGAGTTGATTCCCATTAGCAGCTGCGACTTAATCAACGGTTTTGGTTAGGTGTCAAGCTGCAAAATTTGGATTGTTGAAACTTACAAATTTGCATTCAGTAACTGAAAACTAAAAGAGCTCTACTTGGAGTAACAAGACCGGCAGAACCCCAAATAATGTAACCAATAGACCCCCTAGTCAATGCAATAGTTGGAGTGCATTCAAGCACAAAATTGCAAAAGAAATAATAAAATTAGTTAATTGTTTTAAATAGATATATGAAAGACTCGAGTAACTAAAGCTCGAGTTTGACTCGATTCAAAATACATGGACTTGATACTCAACTTGTGATTGATCGAGACTTAATATTAAAGCTCAAACTCGATTTGATATAAAAGAAAAAGCTATACTTGAAATCGACCTAACTCAACTTGAGTAACAACTGAGCCATACTCAAGCTTGAATTTGAGCTCAAATTCAAGCCTTGGTCAATATTAAAAAAAATAGTTAAGTGTTAAAAATTAGGCTAGATTAAAAAAATATATACTTGATCAGGCTCGCGAGCCTTTGAACAGGGTATTTTGCTACTCGAGCTTGACTCAAAAAATTGTTCGCACTACTTGAGCTCATTAGGTTGATTTGTACCCTAAATCTGACTACAAGATTCATCGTCACTATGACCCTATTTCCTACTTCCATTTTGCTATATTTATGTGAGATCATGAAGAGCAATTGCTTTTCTAATAAGTAAAGATACCTCAAATTTAATTTTTCAATATGATAATCCTGCACCAAGTCTTTGGTATTTCAAGATAAATGTTAACAATGATCAGAGAATTGAGAATGAAAGAATTATAGAAAAATCCCTAGTAGAAATAAAGGGCGGAATTGGGATGGGTGGAAGTACATTTATTTTGGCTACCTCTTGAATCTTTATTATTTGCCCCAACTCAAGACTCCAAGATGAAAATAATCACCATGTCTTCCCCTTCAACAATATCTCTCACTCTTAGCAGAGTAGAGACCCAAAACCCCAATTAAAGGAGCGTCAAGTGAAGCTTATGGAGAAGAAATGGAGAAACAAATAGAGATTTTTCCCTACCTCGAGAATCCAACAAAAAGAACTCTAAGTAAGGGAGCAAAACGACAGATCAAGTCTCAAGAGTATTTGCCTAAAGCCGCCACAGTAGATGAATCCGTCGGGCTTGAGTGGGATCGAGACTGAGGAAACAATTGGAGACTGACGACAGGGGATGGCAATGATGCAATTACTTGATGAATTGAGTTGCACGAGAATGGAGAGATAACATAGGCAACGAGAAAACCCTAGGGCGAGGTGAGCTTTGTTTCGAATATGGTTGCAAATGAGCCATGCAGCTTGATTTAGGTCCAAGCTCAAGTTGAGCTTGAGTAACTCGAACAATTTTTTGAGTCAAGTTTGAGCAGCAAAATAATCGACTCGAAAGCTAGTGATCCTAGTTGAGTATATATATTTCATAATATTATATTTTATTTATAGTATATACTATTAATTGAATATCTAAAAATAAAATATAATATTATATGTTATTTTAATCATGTTTTTTAATTATAACCAAGGCTCAAATTTAAGCTTGAACTCAAGCTCGATTAATGCTCAGTAGTTATTTGAGTCAAGTTAGGCTAATCTTGAGTATTGCTTTTTTTTGATCAAGTTGAGTTTGATCTTGGATATTAAATAATTTGGCTATTAATGGAAACAAATTAGAAAATTCTTAACTAGTGAATTTCTCTCTAAGCTCTAGATTAGCATATTCGGCCACTCTCAAAGACTTGTAACACCTATTCTGTTCCCTTTCAATGGGGATATATATTTTTCAGCCGACTCTCTAGGTTGTTGTGTCAACCTAGCTAAATCGGCTGGTAACACCTTTGGCTCGATTTTATAAAACTATCCATGGAATTGACTCTCTAATTATTGCCAAATAAACATAAAATTTGAGGGTAAGATGACATTATCAAGAGGAAGCAGAACCCATGAGTGAGTTAGCGAAAACCTTAGTTTGAGAAAGTCATGGATTTCTGCCTCACTATATTGGATAGAAAACCGACCGATATGCTCCATCGTAGATACTCCATCATCACCTAAAAATTGAAAGAATTTGGATACTTTATGTCCTCTAGAAAATTCATAGGCCTAGTCATACCATTCTCGATGTGGCTTCCTATAAATCAGCCTATTAATTAGCCAAAAGAAAAAACTAAGTTGCTCTCTAATCATATCTACCAAAGGAGCTAGATTTGGTGGTGTTGAACTTTCTCATCTTGATTTTGCTGTACTACACATTCCTGCAAGGATGGGTGTAGTTGCGGTCGAAACAAGGACTCCAATGTGTCAGATAGGGGTTGGCATTAGCACGATTAAGACTCCTTTCCAATGCTTAAGGAACAAATATAGGACCACATAAGTAGATCCCTTGAGGAGACGCATTATTGACCGGAGGATTTCCAACTTGCCCTCCAATCTCGATAATTGCGTTCAACGAAGGTGCCAAACTTATCTCTTCATTTGATTAGTTGATTTTTGCACCCATTCTTGATCTTTTACGAGTATGATGATTCTGCTAGTTATATATCATTTTCTTTGTTGTGGTGTGACCATGGGAAAAATGCCAACTTGTGTATTTTCTAATGTCTTCTCCTTGGAATGTAAATAGGTGGTAATTCCTTTGCATTAACTAAGAGCAGCTAATCCTTCAGTGTGCAAAGTGAATTCCATAGAAAAATACATTTAGGTCGTCTCCATTGACAACCATGAATTTTGGTTCATGGGTTTTGTAAACTACGATGGTGCTGCAAAGAGTTTACAGGAAGCTTTGCAGGGTGTGCAGAACTTGCAACTATACAGATGGGCCAGATTGCTTTAGGATTTGGATTTGCATGCCATCTCTTCCCAAAGGAATCTATGAGAGATAGATATTGGTTGTATTAACAAACAGAACATCTCTTCTACTTATATGATTAACTCTTCTATCTCTTATACCCGTTGAGGCAGTAATTTTAGGTATTCAATTTGTATCATAGTTGGGTGGTGTTATTGTTTGATCACCGGCGAACATGCAAACAATTATTTGTCTTAGTTAGACATTCATTTATGGTTCTGTGAAGTGCTGCCTAAAGGCAGCATGTTGAGGGCTTGTCTAGTTCTAAGGGTTATAATTGCCATTGCAAAATTCTTAGTGATGACTTTAGTTTGCATTAGATTACCGAACCCAGATTTATCTTTTAGGCTATTCCTAGATGTTAAAAAATGGATGTTTCTTTTCTTTTTTCTTTTTTATTTTTGTGTGGTAATAGTAGTTGATATTTTTTACTAGTCAGTAACATATCAATTGCAGAGTTCTTGTTCCGCTACAGCATTGCATGTATATCTGGATAAATAAAAATCATGAAAAGGGAATTGTGAAGTTCTTTTTCTGAGATAAATTAGTGAAGACTTCTATATCTCCACACACTACTCGTTCTGTGTTAATCTTTGTTGGCGATAGACATTTCTTAACAGTTTGTGACCGGTAGCTGGTATGGGTCTTACTGTCCCAAAGTCTGATGGATATAGAGGGTTTGGCTCAGAGGTTTGCAGCAGTAGTTTATAGTTACCTTCAATGCATTTATGCAACCGAGGGAGTAAACTAGTCACCAACAAGGAACCACTCATCATTGGTGGGTTTCTTATGTTTATATAAAGGGTTTGTCGAAATTTTGAGGCTGGATTTTCTGAGGAGTTGGTCATTTTAGCAAGAGAAGAAGCTACGCTACCCACATCAATATTGTTCTTGCACGATAGCAGCATATGATTCTTTTATGGTGGCATACAATTTTAGCTTGCATAGAGCTCTCTATAAGCTGTCAAATGCTAGTATTAATGATATCAATATTAATATACTTGACCATTATATAAATTTAATGCTTAATGTAAAAGATTACTAATCTACTCATCCATCATTAGAGCTCATTGTTTAATAGGCAACAAAAATTTTATATTGCAAGATAAGGTATGTTAAATTTTGAGGATATGTGAGGACCCGCGCGGGCGTGTATTTAGTCCCACATCGGTTATTCGCTGCGTAGATCTTGGGTACTTATACAGGATCAAGGAACCCAAATAATACCTTCCGGCTAGCCATTTTGGTGAGATCCTGGGTTGTTACAAATGGTATCAGAGCGGATCTAACCCATAACCTATGTGGATTAGGGGACACTGCAGCACGGATCCATTGAGGCTAACCACAGGCCAATCGTGGTGATTGTGATTAGATTTGAATATATTTGAACCCTTAGCCTGACGACGACGTCAGGACTTGAACGGGGGAAGTATGTGAGGACCCGTACAAGCGTGTGTTTAGTCCCACACCGGTTACTCGCTGGGTAGATCTTGGGTACTTATACAGGATCAAGGAATCCAAATAATACCTTCCGGCTAGCCATTTTGGGTGAGGTCCTGGGTTGTTACAAATGGTATCAGAGCGGACCCGGGCTATAACTTTAGTGGACTATGGGACACTGCAGCACGGATCCATTAGGGTTGACCATGGACCGATCGTGGTGTTTGTAATTGAATTTGAATGGATTTGAACCCCTAGCCTGATGAGGACGTCAGGGCTTGAAGGGGGGGACTATGTGAGGACCCGTGCGGGCGTGTGTTTAGTCCCCCATCGGTTATTCGCTGGGTAGATCTTGGGTACTTATACAGGATCAAGGAACCCAAACAATACTTTCCGGCTAGTCATTTTGGTAAGATCCTGGGTTGTTACAGTTTAATAGGCAACAAAAATTTTATATTGAAGTATTCTATCTATTATATTTGTCAAATTATTATCTTGCATTTTAAGAACAATCAGAAGAAGGAGAAAAAATTGTACCTTACAAGTTGTGTGGGGTCACTATTAGTGATAATGGTATAAATGATGAGAGTATCTACATAGGGGCTTTTATGTAGAGTTCTTCATCTGCTATGCGGATGTAGATATTAGTGATAGAAAATTTTGCTTCGCAATCAATAATTTTTTTTTGCTTTATATGCAATAAAAAATTAGTTATTAAAACTTTTTATTTATTATAATTTATTACATTTCTACATCGTATTTTAAGAATACTTGGAAAAAAGTAGAAAAAACTATATCCCGCGTATCATATGCTAGTTTGTTTTGGTAAAATCTGGAGCAAACTGCTGCACTAATATACAATAGTACCAATTACAACACCATTAGTACAGCAGCCAACTATAAGGAAAATAGAATTACAAACCTACTGCAACATAGAAAACTATAGTTCCCAACCTAGAGAATATAACAAAACATGATCACTTTACAGAAAACTATGATCCTGCCGAGAAGAGAAAATTAACACAGTGGAGCAGCAGCCTAATAATAGAAGAGCTAGCCTTTGCAGTAGACACAGTAATTAGGCCACAAGTAGAGAGCAAGCCAGCTGTAGTAGAAAACATATGGTGTGCCGAAATTTGATTGGATCGATACTTTCACATCAGAAACAAAAACGATCCCGTTGGCCGAAGTCCTGTGCTGACAAAGTAGGTTGTAGATATAGCATTGGATGAAAGGGTAATGGAAACTTTCACTTAAGAGCAAAACAACTATGAGTGAGATTGTGAGTACATTATCATGCCAGGTCATTAGATCGTTGATAAGAGGAAACACTATTAGTTTCTTGAGCAACTCCATAGTGCCGAAAAAGTAGTAATTCTGATAATGCGTAGTTGCAGGGAACTGAGGTAAGTGTTGAAGCAAAGTGCAAAAACCACAAAGTATTTGAAGGGTTCAAGAAGAGCAACAATCATCCATCACATATGTACCAGACAGCTTGCAACATCCGGATACTCATGATGGGTCATCTGAACAATAGAATCATAAGGGTAGCTGTCAAAGATTAGTAAGGCATCAACTAATGAGCAATAGTTAAGTTCAGCATCCATCATCTATTTTGAAGATTGTACACACTTCTACAATCAGCCATTAAAACAGCCAGTAAATCTGTAGGCAGTTCATCAGAGCAATTAAAGTTAATGTCTCTTATTAAAGCTAAATTCGCCAAAAAGTTAGCAGCTTGATTGGCTTGGTAGTAAATATATGATATCATAAACTGTTATCTAGTTGATTTCCAATGTTAAAAGATCATTTATTTCAAGGGAGTAGTGACACCTGCATAATGAAGGATTGGTTATACATTTAAAGACAGTTAGGGAATCTCCTTCCAACCAAAGGTGCTGTGCCTGCAAATTAACAACAACAACACAAAGGCCCATCCAAGCAGCTGTTAGCTTAGCTTGAGAAACTGAGATGGAAGTAGTTATCTACCCGCAGCATCGATTTTTGTTACAGCAGCATCAAAATTGATTTTAAAAACTCCCTTCTCTTGTGCTGACCATCTCAAGGTCCCACTTTGGATTGGCACGGAACTTTCGCCCACTTGATCTCATCGAGTTACCCAACGGTGGACGTCATGAAATAAAGATCGTTCGTTCTTTAGCGCAAAGATACAACCCGAACCATCTGTTTTGGGTGTCACTCACTGCGGCTGAAGTTTTTTTCTTTTCCACCCGCGCGAAGTGGTACGAACATTAAACGAGGGCTAATGCATACATGCAAACTCTCGTTCGCTCGCTCGCTCTCTTTTTCTCTCTGTCGAAGCAACTTTGACAATGGTCATATAATGGCAGCAAACTTGACCATGATGGCAGAATGTCGACATTCTTTAACATGTATGGCAGAATATACTGGCAGCAATTTCACGCTCATTAGTAAATTCGAAGCAGAAACAAACACAGTGGTTGTTATCTCTAGTGTCCTCCGATCATATGAGGCTGGCCAGATTTTGTCTTTGCAAAGTGGAGGATGTAAAAATGCTGTAAATAGGATCATATATTGAACCACGAAAGGGTAGCATACCTGGATCCATGGATTTTCTGATCGATTAAAGCTTTTTTTCTCCCTCTTGACCCCTGTTCAAACACACGGTGATGGAGACCGATTGTATGTTTTTGTTATAGGTAGAGGGTGAGACCCATAAGTTTATCCTTCCATCAAGGATTAGGGAATTGTAACTTCTCTAAAAGTGGTTAGTATAACCATCTAGTAACCATCCATGATTGGTCATGTGGGTCAAAATCCAACATTCTCCCACTTGGCCCATATGACCATAATTTGGTTAGAATGATATAAACATTAGGCGCGCATCATTCCAATCCATAGTCAGTTGGGTCATCATAATACCATAATTAAACAACTTACTAATGCGAGTCAAAGCGGTTCCATATCAACAAAATGACATAATTACTTCCAAGTACCACAACACTAGCAAATTATTTAACCACAGTCCATAAATGAGAAGTGTCAATCATGGTCAAACATTATGTCTTTGTCAGAGACATTTCCTGTGATCATACATTCAAACTCATACATGTACATATATTTGAAGAACAGGAAAATCAGAAACATAATCAATTATATCTAAGTATCAAAGAAATAAACATAATACAATGCTCAATTAACATCATGGATTACAACTAAGACCCATTCTTTCAACATGTTCTTTAAAGGTCTTCGGTTGTAAACATTTTGCCAAAGGATCTGCAATCATGAGCTATGTCCTCATATTTTCTATAGACACATTTTGTTTCTGAACTTCCTCCTTAACAACAAAATATTTAAGTTCAATGTGTTTGGCACCATTAGAATATTTGTCGTTTTTGGAAAAATGGACGGCTGCAGTATTGTCACAAAAGATTCTCAATGGCCTAGCAATAGAATCGACAATCCCAAGTCTCGAGATAAAGTTACGCAGCCACAAACTATGAACCATGGCCTCAAAACATGCCACAAATTCTGCTTCCATGGTGGACGAAGCAGTGCTTATCTGTTTGGCACTTTTTCATGAGATTGCTCCTTCAGCTAATAGGAACAAATAGCCAAACGTTGACTTTTTACTATCGACACATCCAGCAAAGTCTGAATCTGAATAGCCAATCACCTCAAGGCTATTTGACTTTTTATATGTAAACATATAATTCTTTGTTCCTTACAAGTATCTCATCACCTTTTTTGCAGCTTTCCAGTGATCCATTCCTAGATTACTTTGGTATCTACCTAGCATTCCAACTGCAAAACTGATGTCTGGTCTAGTACAAGTCTGAGCGTATATCAAGCTACCAACTGCAGAAGCATAAGGTATATTTTCCATCTGCTTACATTCCAATTCATTCTGTGGGCATTGCATGAGACTAAATTTATCTCCTTTCTGAATTGGAACAATACTGGCTGAACAGTTCTCCATACCAGATCTCTCTAGAACTCTATCTATATATGCCTTTTGAGACAACCCTAACAGTCCACGTGATCGATCACGAAATATTTCAATGCCTATCACATAGGTTGCCTCATTCATATCTTTCATTTCAAAGTTCTTTGAGAGAAAAACTTTAGTTTCATACAATAAGCCAAGATCACTACTGGCAAACAATATGTCATCAACATATAGGACCAAAAAAATAAACTTGTTTTCCTTAAAATCGAAGGAAGTGATGGTATCATTGAACTTGTGATACCATTGTCGGGAAGCTTGTTTAAGACCATATATTGACTTCTTTAGTTTGCAAACCATATGTTCTTTTTCCTTTAATGGAAAACCTTCGGGTTGGTCCGTATAGACTTCTTCATTTAAACTCCCATTCAAAAAAGCAGTTTTCACGTCTATTTGGTGCAACTCTAAATCATAATGTGCAACCAAAGCCATAATGATTTTAAATGAGACCTTTTTAAATACAGGAGAAAAGGGTCTCTTTATAATTAATGCCTCCTTTCTGAGTGAAACCTTTGGCCACCAATCTGGATTTATGTCGTTCAACATTGCCCTTTGAGTCGAGCTTGGTCTTAAAGACCCACTTACAGCCAACTGTCTTACAACCTTCAGGCAAATCAACGACATCCCAGACTTCATTCTGATCCATTGATTTCAACTCATCTTTCATGGCATCAATCCATTTAATAGAATCAATACTTTCTATGGCTTGTTTAAAAGAAACCGGATCTTTTCTTGTCCCTATGTCAAAATCAAATTCTTGTAGATAAACCATATAATCATTTGGAATGGCAGATCTTCTTTCTCTTTGAGATCTCCTTAATATCATCCCTTGTGATTCTTCTACAACTTGTTCAGTGGTGATAACTACATCATGGAGTGTTCGGTCATTAATTTGCTATTCAATGTCGTCAAGCTGTGTGACAACTTAGGAACAATAATTTAATTAGAAGTCATGGATAAAGGGACTTGCACCCTAACTTCTTGAATTTTCATATTTCGTGGTTTATCACTTCCACTACTTTCACCATTCTCAATGAATCTGACATTATCGGTCTCTATAATTCTCGTACTATAGTTAGCATAGTAAATCCTATACCTTTTGGATTTTTCGAGATAACCAATAAAGTATTCACTAATTGTTCTAAAATCCAATTTCTTTTCATGTGGATTATAAGTTCTGGCCTCCGCTGGATAACCCCAAACATGCAGGTGTCTTAAATCGATCTTCTTCTTGTCCATAACTCAAAAAGAGTCTTTAGAACTGCCTTACTAGGAACTCAGTTTAATATGTATACAACAATCTTAAGAGCTTCCATCTATAACGATATGGGTAACAAAAAATTACTCAACATACTCCTAACCATATCCATAAGTATACAATTATGCCTTTCAGCTACTTCATTCTGCTGTGGCGTTTCCGGCATAGTGTATTGAGCATGTATGCTATGCTTTTCTAAGAGTTTAGCAAATGGGCCAAGATGTTGTTCTATTTCATCATACCTACCATAATATTCACCAGCTCTATCAGACCTGACAATTTTCACCTTTCTATCTGTTAAGTACATATTTGTGCACATTTTAGCACTCTTTTGAACCTAATTTTCTAAAGTTTTTCTGCATATAACTCTTAAAAAAGATGTATTTCTTTATTTTGATTTCCTTATTGTAATTGAAGGTCCTTCCGAGCCAAGCTTACCTAAAACCTGGGTCACTCCCTATCTTTCCACTGTATCATCACAATTCGTCCCTATTGTTATGAACAGAAGTTTATCTAAACCAATTGCAATCAGACATATTTCAGCCATGGATCCCTTCTCTTTACACCACTCTCACTTTGTCACAAAAGAAAAGACCTTTTTAGCCTCCAATCCCATGAACAGTAGCTAAAATTACTATTCATTCCTGAAGTTACTATTCATTGCTGAAATCACTATTCATATAAATAGTGTTCCGTGAAGAAACTGTTCATATGAACAGTGTTCCGCGATAACACTGTTCATATGAACACTATCTAATTATCTTTCAACCTTAGTAATGTATACCTTTAGGGCATCCACTGCCTGAAATTTTTCATGCAACAAATAGACATAACCATAACGTAAAAAATCATCAATAAAGATGATAAAATACTTCTCTCTGGAGAGTCAAAAGGCCCACAAATGTCTGTATGGATAATATCAAGAAGTTCTTCACTTCTTGTGTCAATTTTTTTTGTGTATTTGGTTTGCTTTTTCTTAATGCAATCCACACACATACCAAGATTAGTAAAGTCTAAGTTTGACAAAATTCCATCCTTCACTAATCTCTCTAATTTTTCTTTGGATATATGACCCAATCTTTTATGCCACAAGTTAGAAGATCTTTCATTTATCAGGTTTCGTTTAATTCCAATATTACGATGCAAGGTCAAAAGAGTTTCAGCAAAATGGTTATCAAGATTTATTTTGTATAAGCCATCACATAAGACACCAGAATCAAGAAAAATATTATTTTTGAAAAGATGCAAACTTCAATTCCTAATTTTAAAAAAATATCCTTCAACATCAAGTTTAGAAATAGAAATTAAATTTCTAGAAATAGAAGGAACATAAAGAGTTTGAAGCAAATCTAAATGACAACTATTGTTTAAGAACAAATGATAGGTTCCAATAGCTATTGCAGAAACTCTGACCCCATTTTCCAAAACTATAAAACTTTCATTTGGATTTTGCATCTAGGTTGTAAGGAATCCCTGCATCATATTTGAAACATGAATATTAGAACCTGAGTCAAACCACCAAGTATTAGAAGAAGCTTCAGTAAGGTTGATTCAAAGCATACATAAGCCAAAGGCTCACTTTTCTTTTCAAACCATGCCTTGCGTTTATGGCACTCTTTCTGATAGTGTCCCAATTTCTTACAAAAATGACATCTATCTTTGTTTTGTTTCTTCTTGCGAACCTCGGTATCATGTTGAGGCTCTTTATCCTTAGATGGTCCACTCTTCATACCCTTTCTTGGCTTCTTTCATTTCTTCTTGGCTCCATCACTTACAAGGTTGACGGAATGATGTCCATGTTGCTAGCATACTGGTTAATTTATTCACATTCCACTTATCCTTAATAGTGTTATGGTGAATTTGAAATGATCCAAATTGAGGAGGCAAGAAGTTCAAAATAAATTGAACTAAAAAAGATTCATTCAAATCCATCCCAAGAGCCTTCAGCTTAGCAGCTATATTTGTTATTTCAAGGATATGCTCATGCATCCTATGAGTACCATCAAATTTCATGGTGGTAAGCTTAGCCATTAACATCCCAGCCAGAGACTTATCAGCAGACCGAAAATGTTCTTCCACAGTTTTCAATAATGCTTGAGCATTGTCACATTCAGAAAGCATTAACTTGATGTTGTTCGCTATACTTATCCGCATAAACATAATGCTCAGTCTGTTCGATCTTTTCCAAGACTTAGCCTTTTCTTCCGCACTGCTTGTATCAGTAATATTAGCCGGTTTCTCAATTTGGAGAACTAAATTAAGATCCAAAACACCAAGGTAAAACTGGATTTGTTCAATCTACTCTGAGAAATTGATTCCATTAAAGATCGAAATAGATGAAGCTTACGAATAACAGGAAACAAGAATAGTTACTGCAATAAGAAAATACTTACAACATTAATACTTTGAGTTAGCAATAATAATGAATAACATAAACAGTGTTACCATAATACACCTTTGGGTAGTAATTATGAAATATTAAATTACTATTATGGTGATTCCCAATTTATTAAGAAATAATTAATGATATATGTCCAAAATTTATATAGGCATGTCACCTTTGAGCATCCAGTACCTATTAAATCAAGGATACTCATTAATTATCCTAACTTAGCAAATCAATCATTCGAAAGTCGTGCACCTTTAGGCCAATCCATAATATCTCATGATTGAAAATTGTAAGTCATAATTTACAAAGTCACTATCTTAATACTTGGGATAAGAGTATTTGATGACTTGATGTCTATTAAACATTCTAGTTGAGTTACTTTGGCAACTACCAAACTATTTCATAATATAGACATCAAATTGGAATAATAGCATTGCACATAATTGACAATTCATAATATGACAAATTAAAAATAAAACTTGTATTTAATATTTTACTAATCCACACAATCAGTACATGTGTCATATCATACCATAAAGTATACTAAAATGTAAAATAAATAACAGAAAACTTTATCACAACACCCTACAAGAACCTCTGCATAAATAATGCATTTCATAAGGACTAAATTAAAATATTTTTGATTCTTATAGCCCTAAAAGGATGTCAGCATAAATAAAATATTTTACAGGGACTTGACAGAAATATTTTCTTCTTCTAACAGCCTAGGAAGGACCTCAGCATAAATAAAATGTTTCATAGAGACTTAACAAAAATATTTTCTTCTTCTAATAGCCCTGGAAGGACCTCAGCATAAATAAAATATTTTACAGGGACTTAACAGAAATATTTGTCTTCTTTAACAGCCCTGGAAGGACATATGCATAAGTTAAACATGTAACAAGGACTGAATGAAAATATTTTCTTCTTCTAACAGCCCTAGAAGGACTTTTGAAGAAATAAAATGTTTCAGAAGGGCTTAACTAAAAATTTTCTTTTATTGGCCAACCAAATTCGGGTTTCGGGTCGAAACCAAAAACCCGAACCCGTTGTGCCCTTTTTTAATGCAGACAGGTTACCGAATCCATGTTTCGGATCGAAAACCCAAAATCTGAAACCTGTTATGCCATAAGTATTATTCTATTTTTTTTAAATAGAAAGAGAAGACGCGTCGGGCCGACCCGTCTTCATTCTCTTTTAGCGGCAGGCTAGGGTTCCGCTGAACCCAACCTACTTGCCCACAACCGTCGGGCGGTGAGCACGTCGCCTACCTCTGGACGACTCACTGCCCGATGGGGAGCCCACCAACGGTCGCACGCTACCAAGAGAAACGGCGGCGGGCTCGCTGCAATGGCGGGCTAGGGTTCCGCCGAACCCAGCTCGTCGAACCTTAGGAGAGGGCGGTGATCATGACGCCTGCCGCCAGATGAAATGCCGCCCGACAATGCCACCCGGACGATCCTACCGCCACACAAAATGCCGCCCGACGGCGTCACCTGGGCGGTTCGATCGCCCTTGCGTCGGTTCGGCACCATATGCCGGCATCCGATATTGGGACGGTTCGATCGCCCTTGCGTCGGTTCGTTTCCAGTGATAGCCGGCCAAGGCGACAATCAGATTGCTTCTACATCGGTCCAATCCCAATGACAGTCGACCAAGATGGCGGCCAGCCAAGGCGACCATTGCCTTGTCCCTGTAGCCATGGATGATTGTCCATAGCTTGATGAACTGTCAAATAAGAGACCTTCTACCATGATCTGGTTCTACCCTTTTATCGTGATCTGGTTCTAGAATGAACCAGGCTCTAATACCACATGTAAGCTGTAATTAGGATCATAAACATATCATAAAAGAGTAGCGTACCTGGATCCATTGAATAGTCTAATCGCTCAAACTTGTTTCTTCCTGTTGACACCTGTTAATCACACACCGTGATGGAGACTAGTGTCTGTATTTCTATTATAGGAAGAGGGTGAGACCCATGAGTTTATCCTTCCGTCAAGGATAAGAGAGTTATAACTTCTCTGAAAGTGGTTACCGTAACCATTTATAACCACCCACAATTGGTCATGTGGGTCAAAATCCAACATGGATAACAAGGTATCTCGTTCCATGAAGAAACTGGGATATCCCTGTTCTATTGTATTTAGAACCTTGTTAAAGAAACTAAAAACTAAAATTAAGCTAAAAGATTAAATAAAAGCAATAAAAAAGTGAGAAAGGATAAATAATAGCTTTAGCTCGCTAACAAAGGTTTTTGTCAACTCTTGAAATCCATCAAGGTTTGTCACAACTATTCGAAATTTACTAACTTGACATCGATGTTCACTACAGCCCACTAGGGCATACGGCAGAATCCATCAGAGCATACAAACAGTCCACGAAGAGAGAAGAGAAACTCAAATGCACTCAGGAGAAAAGCTACTTGATTCAAATGTGAGAATATAGAAGGGGTCTTTGTGGTAACAGGTCTTCTAAGGCCTATAAGACCTCCTTATTTCATATGGATATATATTAATCTAAGAAATCATTCAGTTGCTTGCAATTCAATTGCTTATAATTAGAATTGCAATTGTTGAAAGGGGTCTTGTTTAGTTGTCTTTAAATGAAAACTGTAAATGCAATTACAATTTCTTAGTTATTTGATGGGGAAAGAGATATGATTAACCTGTAATTGAGCAAGTAAGGTTAACATTGAGAAACAATGGACTATTTACATTTTCTATTATAATATAATATGTAATAATATTTTTTTAAAATTATAATAGAAATATACTACTTCTAGTAAATTATTCATTCATTAGTAAAGAATGATAACCATAGTAAGTATAAGAATATTAAGTAATAATATTTTATATAACAAAAATATAATATCACCATTAAATTATTGATGGATTAGTTAAAAATGATTGCTATAGTAAGTGTAAGAATATTTAGTAATGTGATACTATAAACTAAAATATATTTTTTTATCATAATCATTATAATAACAAATAATTATTATATATTATTTTTATATTAAGTTATAATTATTATTATAACATTATATATGCACCATAAAATTACGATAACATTGTAACATTATAGAAATAATAATACCATAATAATATTATGGTAATATTGTATAATAAGATACAATTTCTATAATACTATCATATTCTAGTAATGATAGTATTATATTGATACTATTATAATATTCTAATAACAATAGTGTTATCATGATATTACCGTAACATTCAAATAATATTAAATATAATATATTCGACTACTATTGTAGTAATATTTAATATTATAGTATTATAATAATAATAATAAAATACAATGATAATGGTAAAATATTAGTATATTACTATAATAATATAATATAATAATACATTTTACTATAATAGTATTTCATTATGGTATTATGCTATTGCTGTAATGTTTTAGTCTATATATAATAAGATATTATTATGATTAATATAATAAATAATTGTATAACGAGATCATAGTATTATAATATTATATAATACCAAAATATTATTATATTATTAATATCATAATATTAATGTAAAAATAATATTATGCTAATATTATGATTATTAGTTACAAGGATGCCATAGAGAAGAAGGAGAATGGTTGGAGTGGTGAGGGACCTCTTCTAAAGGTTGTCTTAACTACAAGATTCCTTATAGTTAGAGCTACAGTTAATTTTTGCTGCAGTTACAATTACAAGTTTTGAGACTTTTTTGCAATTGTGCTACAGAATGAGTTACAATTGCAAGCATCTAAATGCTTATTTTGAATGCCTATAATTCAATTGCAACCAACTACATCTACGGTTGCCAATTGCAAGCAACCAAATATCCCTTAAAAAGACAAAAGGATAATAATAAAGAATTTAAAAAAAAAATATTAAGAGTTTTAACTCAAAGTTTTTTTAGATGGAAAAGACAATAATATGAATGAAAAATCAGAAAAGAATCGTCCTTAATTCGTGTTAGTCATGCAGGGGCATTTTTATAATTATCTAAAATTTTGTTAACAACAATACAACCTTACTAAAGTATTCATATCTTCCTCATTCGATCTCCAATTGAGATGATTCAAGATGTATTGGAAGATTCAACATCAAACACATGTAAGTAGTTTGAAGTTGAAATTCTACCCATGCTAATCATGTTGAGTCGATTGGAGGTGATATACACTAGACTGCCCTTTAATTAAGCTCATTAGACACTTTTGGGTTTAATGTTACCTCTTATCTTCCTTTTTAGTGATGATAATTTAAAATAGTCATTGTAGGTATATATCTTTTAGTGACGAGAAGATAAAGTGGTCATTAAAACTCTATGTCTGTAGTGACGATATAGTATGTTTTTATAACTTTGAATACTAAAATCAATATTGGTCAATATACTAATGACAAGTTTATGATTCATCGCTAAAGCATATGACTTAGTGATGAATTTTTAAGATAGTCACTATAGTTATATACCATTAATGATGAGCATATAGAGTGGTCATTAAAATTCTCTATCTTTACTCCCAATACATTATATTGTTACTAAAATCTTATACATTAATGATCAAATATTAATATCATCAGCAAAAATATCAAATTATTATAATATTTTAATAATGCAAGCGTTAATCACTAAAAATAAAATATGAATCATGATTTTTTGTCAGTGTGTTGTTAAAACCAAGCCAACCATCATGAAAATTCAAATAAAGATTTGGAGGATGATAAGATATAGCTAATACCATATAATTTCGATTAGATACTTGATTGGTTTTGAAAATGCATCAAACTAGCTACTAAAATTCATGTGCCCCATCAGGATTCATTTTAATAAAATTGATTATATATTATATTTTTACCAAGAATTTTTTGATAAGTTAAATATTTATGTTTAACATGATTTGGTTCAATCTATTTTTTGAACAACTTGCATGAGTCGAGATAATTTAACAATTAGAAAAAAAAAATGATACGAAATCCATTATCAATATTACAAGTGACACACCATAATTAGGTGATAGTCTAAGACGTGATTATTAAAAACTTGTATGGAAACTGATTTAACTAGGGATTTAGATTATTGATCCAACCTGATTTATATTAAAATATATAAAAAATAAAATTACTTAAATAAAATAATAATATAAAGTATTAATAAGTGTATTTTGTATTAAATACCATTATTTATTAATTACACATAAACAACAAGAATCATGAATTATCTACTTTTAAGGAACTTTAACAAAAAAATATAGAATTATAGAAATATGTTGAAATTATTGATAGTTAAAATATTTTAAGTGAAAGGTTTTCATTATATTATAAATAGTAAAATAAATTTATTTATCTTTTATATTTTTTCAAAAATAAAATAATTATTTTTTTATGAAAATAATTAATTATCCAAATATAAAATATCATAATATATTTTGAAATGATCTTAAAAAAGTGAAAGTTTTAAATAGGTATAATAAAGCATAACTATATAGAAAAAGCTAATATTGTCATAACTATTAAGTAATGGGAAAATATCTAAGAGGTCTTAGGTTTGATCTCTTGTAGTGGCATATATATAAAAAAGTATAATTTTTTAATCTTTTCATCAAAAAAAAATCATTGCAAATATTTGTCTTTAATGACCATTTCCATTTCATTATTAATTGTAATAGCTTTTTATGACCAAGGCAAATTTGTCACAAAAGAAGATTGCTAGTTATGACACTAAATCCTCATCAAAACTCATTTTTGGTCATTAATTCCTTATCAAGTCATCAATTTTGGGCTTTCCAATGATAATTTTTCAATCTTTTGCCCCAAACAAAATAATCACTAACAGCCATTGGCACTTGATCACTAAATGTAATAATTCTTTTGATGACTTTACATTTTTGCCTAATAAAACTTAGCCACAGGGCTTTTAGTGACCACTTAGTGATGAAATATTTTTGGTTACTAAAATCTTTTAATGATGAAAGCAAAAAATTTTATGACCAAATTTTTTGTCGATAAAATTTTAAATTTTTGTAGTGAAAGTACACTGTCCACTTAATTATACTAACAAACAATAACTATATACTCTGATGGTTGTTCTCATGTCCGGCCTCCACTCTAGATGATTATGGTAAGTAATGCCAGTTATTCTTTAGTATAAAAGTTCGTCACTACATTTGTTCTATCAAACCATAATCATATATTTTCAGTCTAAGATATAGTTCTGTACTTGGGACTATCCCTGAGACCATTTTAGTCATCTTGGTCTATTTTCATATATCATAGTTGATCGTGGCCACATTCTAAGCTTTGGGCATTCTTTGATATATATCTCCACTTAGTGACATTTATTGTGGCTGCACTTTCTCTAGTTTAGCAAAAGTCACATAATCTTCACTTATCCTAATCCACTTGGCACTTGCTCTTGACCGCTATCTGAAGTTTTGAGATAGGGTGTAAAAATGCCCCCCCCCCATCTTGTTGACCGATGATTAAAAGATTGACCAAATGTCCATTATCACCTTCTTGATATCTGGAGAGAAGAAATCCTACACTTATAGTTTTAATTTGCTAATTGAGTACTTTCCCTTTTGCTGAAGCATTATTTCTATTTTCCGTAATCTACTAGCATCTCTTCTGATCTCTTTAAGCTTTCTGCTTTCTGTTGCATGGCATACTCTTGTGTACTAAAATGGCTGGACGTTGTTCAAAGGATCTTTCATATCCTTAGGGATCCAATGTGGTCTCCCGTATTAATAGGGATTTCAATTCATCTTCTAGAAAGTCACACCTTCCCTCTTAACTAGGCCCCACCTCCCTCTCTTTGGTGCTTATCCTTCTTCCTAAGTACTCATGCCCCCCTCTGATCTCCTTTCATTTATCATGATGAGCAACACTAAGTATTGGTCGAAGAAACCCATTCATTTTGATTCATCGATTTTTGATTGGTTTGCCAAATTGGAATACAACCATGAATCAGGATATCATCACAAATGAGTTGCAATGCCAAATTGAAATACCATCACTAACTGCTTGCTGTTTAGTTGGAGGCTTTCAAATCAAAAGGTCAACATCTCTTCACCCATCCTTGGACTAATCCTATCTCCTCACCTTCTTCAGGCTTGTTTTGGTGGACCTTTTCCTATTTCCACGCCTATCAACCAGGCCTACGCCTAAACCCTCAACTTGTTTTGCTCGATCCACCTCCTCTGCAATTGATAACGATGTGTGGTGAGTAGATCATCATGCAAGCTGAGGGTAGTGAAGAGCTTCGTTAGGTTAGTTCGAAAGTGAAATGAAAACTTAGAGAGTATTAACCTATCCAGCCTTATAATTATATTAGTCGAAAATAGCAGCATTTAGCCTTGTACATATAATTGTGTTAGCTAAAAATAATAAAATGCAATCTTTTATCTTTATATATTCGTTCTTGCCTCTTTTAATGTTAGCTTTCTATTAATAGCTTAGGCTTCATCATTCTCCAATTTGAAAAGTAACTTTTAAAGTTAGTCATTTGATACAGAGTTGACCGTCGTCTATTGAGAAGTACTATTCCTAAAGAAGTTTGTGAACTAACTTTTAAAGTTCTCCAAGAAAAATGAAAATAACTGTAAAGTTATGAAAGGCATGTGAAGCAATATCTATTATACTGTAGCATTATTATCTATGTCAGCCTAACGGCCAAAACCTTCATGGAATTCTTAACTAGATAATATAATACTATTTATTTATTCTACTTTTATAATTCAATATGTATAATAAAACATGAGCTTGAGAAAAAAAATGAAATCCATTAAGCTACTATATACAACTGCATAATAGAAAAGATACTTGAAGGAAGGTCAGAAAAAATTTCTTTATAAACAATATTCTTCGTACAATCTTCAAATTCAGTATATTCATTCTCTATTATAATCTTGAGTCCGTACCATGATGCTACATGTGAAACTGCTATGTAAAGTTGACCATGAGAAAATACTAGCTCTGGCAAGTACAACACTACTTGCTTCAACATTTGGCCTTGACTTTTATTGATTCTCATAGCATAGCAAATTCTTATTGACAACTGCCTTCTTTTAAAATAAATGACCATTTGGTTTCCGTTACTTGCATTATATTGCGCAGAATATAAGCTTTATCATCAACATCACTACTGATGATGATTTTTGCTTCGATAATCTTTGCGGTTAAATGAGTTATTATCAATCTACTGTTATTACGAAGACCTGCACTTTGATTGATATTTTGCAGCAACATTATAGAAGCACATTTTTTTAGTTTTAAATTATGATGCATGATATCATTGAATTTTAGAGAGTTCAAAAATTCAACAGAATAGAGAACATCTTCGGCTGCAACATCCATTGACATTTTGCATATTGTATTCAAATTTAGATATGCTTTTTCTTCCACCTGAATCAAAGAAATTAGGTATATATTGATTTCATCAACCATTTCATTTGTCGGCATGATGAAAGTAGCCCTCTCCTTCAAATCCATAGGCTTTTTGTAGTTCTATTCTGTTGCCCAAGGTGACAACCCAAGAGGGGGGATGAATTGGGTTTTCTAAAAATTTACGTTCCCTAATTTACTTTTAATTAATAGCAGCGGAATGTTGATGTGTAATTGC
>JAOXJJ010020946.1:0-25915 GCA_025769935.1 Phoenix roebelenii | reverse complement strand
GCCGCCCATCGACTCGCACCGGAGCTCCTCCCCCTCGGCCGAGTGGTCACCCCCGGGTCCAATTTCCAGCAACAGTTACTTACAAGATTTACTATATATTTCATATGCTAGCACATAAGGATTACGGAATGCGACGGAATAATGCACATATAAGTATCAATTATTAAATAGTATTAGATAGAAAATTTTAGAATGTCAGATAAAAACTAAAAATTAATTAAAATTACTAACTAAAGTAAAAAAAATAAAAATAAACTATATTTAGGCATTATTAAAATGTGAATAAAATCATAACAAAAATAGAAATAAATAAGACCAAAATTTTAAAGACTAAAATATTAAATTTAAACTATAAAATTTGAATAAATAAAAATAAAATAAAATAAAATAATCTAGTAGAAAATATAAAAATAGAAATAGGAAACATTATATATTATGTCATAGTGCTAAGGAAAATTCAAAAAGTTTTAGAGTGCCCAGCAAAAGAATTACTGATCATTATTATAAAATTAGTTAATTTCTTAGTTAATATAAGACGTATGTTAAATCAAAATTAAATCTATTTCTTTTCTATGCATTCCTCCATTTCACGGCCAAACAATGGAATAGGAATCACGATTCAAATTTCTTGCCTTCTAATTCTATTTTATTATGATTCTTTCTATTTTTTGGAAGCCAAACGTGGCGTCAGTATTCCTACAATGGATCATACCTGAGAACACAACAAGCAAATCAAAATAGGCCAGATTGAGATGTCGATAAATTTGATTTTGTACATTCTCTTTCAAATCATATCAAGTTAGCTGTCCTAGGTTTGGATGACATAAGGAAGCTTTAGGCCATAGGTTCAGCTTGATGCAGAGTGTGGATGCTTGTATTAGTATACCCAACTTTTTCTTATTCAAGCTTACGCTAGCTGTAATCGATTGTAATATTGGAAATTAGACCTATTCATATGTTTGGCTAGGGTCGGGTTTGCCTAAAGATTAACATTATGTACTTAGGCTGGGTCCGAATCAGCTCGGCTTCCAGGCCTATGATCCAAGGCCAAGCCTAGCACTTAATCGACCTGTGGACTTCAGGCCTGGCCTTGAACTTTCTCACCATCTTTTTAATTTTTCTTGAAATACATAAAAATACTTTAAAAAATGCTAAAAAAAAATAAAATATTATCAATAATCTACAGCATGTCGAGCCTCCCCTTCTCCTCTTCCCAAATGCTTCGAATTTGAGGTTGAGCTGGCTGAGCGGGCCACCCAACTTGTGAATAGGTCTTCTAGAGAAGCAAATGAGCTGGCTTATTTGCCAATATTATATTTGCCCAGTTTGCAACTTTAGTCTGACCCTACATTTTGGTATATGGGGCATAGGACCAGCCCATTGCAGCCCCCCTTAAGTGGTTATCATTTACATGCTATATGTCTACATGTATATGGGCACACATCTTTCTGTATCAAACACTCTTTTGTGGCTCTTTACTAGCTACACACACTATATATAGACACACACAGAGAGAGCTAGACTATGCTCCACTCAAGTGGATCTCTACTCAGATTTGGTTAAGTTTATGCTGGACGGTAGAGGTCTCACGTTGATGATCCGAACCGTTGGATGTAATCTACCACCTTTAAGACTACTTATATATTAAAAATTATATAGTTTGAAAATTTCCTAATCTATTCATCAAGTGTATATATATATATATATATAATTTCGTGTAATTTAGACTGTCCATGTATATATATATAACATTGCACTGATGTTATTGATGAGAAACCTATTTCACCAAAGGATTTTTTTGTAATCGTGCTTATCGACTCCGTAGTCACATTAACCATCAAATATGGTGTTACTACATTGGTCAAGGATTGACAATATGTTATCTTGTTATGCTTGGACCTTGCTAGGTATATGCGGATGAGATAACACCGCAACCTTACTTAGAATTTATTTTTCATTACTTTTGACTTTAAACACAAATCATACTTGTAAGAAACTCAATAATTTTTTGAATTTGATTCCTCCATTTCAAATTTCATGTCACAGTCGACCATATTATCAACTAACCCAAATATGACTTTAAAATTTGGATGTCAGATCATAAACTAACATCAATTGATTTGCAGCTTGACGTGGGCAGTAGAGCATAAGATACACGTGGGTCAGCATGTTTCACAAGCCGAGTGGCCCACAAGATCTCCTTCCATCATCCAATCCCAAGTTCGGCCCTTCTTTTTTTTTTTTTTAGGAAAATGAGAAGCGGAGGATGAGGAGAACCTCACCTGCGTAGCAACCCCCACTAGCCCTCTTCTCCACTGAAGAATGTTCGATGCAGGTAGAACCATTTTTACTCATATCCTTCCCACCAGCGTGACAGCCCCACCAGCGTGGCAGCCCTATTCCTGAGCGAGTACGTTACACCAGCACCACCTAAGCAAACGGCAGACCAGATAGCGACTCCATCGAGCAAACCAGACGGGGGGCATCCGGTCTCCATATTTAATCGACGCACGCGTATTTCAAACCTAGGCCACTCCGGTGGAATTAAAGTCTCGTTCTCACCATGCTACCACTTCGGTGGTAGTTTTGCGCTTCTTTAACCAATTGTGAAGCACGTCTAGCTATAAAATTCAGCTTCCATCCCTATAATGTCAAACTGAAGTGGCACATCACAAACTTGATTGATAGCTTGATGATGGGCACCAAAAGTCTAGTACCATGACCTCCCTTCAGACCCAAATATCTTTGAAAGGCAACAAACATCCATTCTCGATGGGCCCCATGGCTAATGATTTTTGACATTATTCTCATAATCAAGTGCATTATTTTTTGACTAATCTACTTGATTTTTTGGGCTTTTGTTCCTTTTTTTAAAAAAAAAATTCTGATATGGTGTACAAATCTATATGAACCATGTAAGGTTGACATAGGCGCATTATATTCAAAATTAGTTGTTGTTTTGAATTTGAACTCCTAAATGGAGATATTTGGAAATGAAATAACAGTTATTATTGGGATAATGGAAAACTAATAGTCAATAACGAAAGAAATACCATTCTTTGTTTTAATCATCATTCATTAAATAACAAATTAGATGTTTGATCTAGTTGGCATAGATATTTTAGTTTAAAAATAAAAGGATTTTATTTCGATGAACAATGATAACATCAAATGATCCAAAAAGTTTATAAAAGAAATGCCTTAGTTCCGGTTCGAGCTAAACAATCCTCTGCCACAAGTGCAGTGTTGATAGAATCCGGGCTACCAGACTTAAATTCTGTTCACAATAATAAATTATATCCAGTAATTTTAGTCAAATAGTTGATGTTATTTAGATTCTCATTCTCAACATATACATTGAATTAGAAGCCTCTAGTAATATTATTAGGATCACCGTTATAATTTCTTGGGATTATTATATTAAAAGTAATATATTTTGGACTTTGATAAACTGCCACTATTAATACCAACGTCATTAATACTAATCTCATGCGATGGATGAGGTACACTTTCTTTTTCTTCTTTTTTAACAATTTTTGAAATGTAATAATACAACAAATTACAATAAATAGAAGACTTTAATATCTAAATTTTTGTTACACATAAAGTAATATATTTTTATAATGGCTAAGAACATCAATATCGACGTCATTAATATGGCATCTGTTGATGCCTAAATTTTACCCGATCATATTCTGATGATCTAGAGGCATGGAGGGTGCATAACAATCAGCTCCGTCTATGGTGGTGAAAAATGGAACACCAACTGCTGTGGAGAGCCGTGGATCTGCACATAAGAAAAATGTGATCCTACAGCTGCTGGGACTTGAGAGGAGGTTCAGGGTTGATCATATGTGTTTTAAGATATATGAAAAGAAACAGAATTTGTTCCAAACCTTAATAATGTGGAGTTTGGAGATCTAAATATTTCTTAGGCTACTCCAAACATCAAATGAGAAGGTTAGTACTTTCTACGTGCGAACTTACGCACAGGAAGGTTGGTGATACATTCTATGCTTTGAAAGTGGACCACACATTTGATTCAAGTCAGAGTTCAAGCAAGTTTCAGCTACATGTTCCTGTAAACGTTGTCCTAACCTTTTAAAGTCAACCTAACGAAGCTAAAACCATGGTGACTCCTACAAGATTTGATAATAGTAGCTATCATGGCTCCTTGTAGTATCTAGCAGACAACCCCAAGGCTCCATGGTCCAACCATGACAATCTTGGAACCCAACCTAATAAAAACTCAAATTCATGCACGTAACAATCAAATCAAAGTTTGCCCTAAAGCAGACCTAGTTTATGAGTAGGTCAAGATATCTTGAAATAACTTTAAGTTTAAATTCATATTGAACACGTATACAGGGGACTAGAATCAATGTAATACGAGTTTTACTTATTTATTTATTTATTTATTTGCTTAGGTTAAAGGGGAAGGGGGGAGGAAGGGACAAGCCCATCCCTGCGTAGCAGCCTCCACTAGGCCTCCATCCTGCTAGAAGAGTGTTTGATGTGGGCAAAAATGGCCGTATGTTGGGCACCCTGATCGGTTTTACTCATACCCTTCCCGTCTGTGGGCCCGGCACGGCTACCCCTTTGAGCTCTGCTCGAATTCCACGTGTGAGTACGTCACACATGGCATCACCAAAGCTATTAGAGGTCCAATAAGCATTCCTAGGCCTCATATCCAAGTAGTGGCCGAAGCCACATTTTAATCGACGTCGCAGCGACTCGAACTTGAAACCATGAGGATAGAAAATACACCCAATACCACTAGGCTACCACCTTGGTGGCAATATGAGTTTTACTTTTGACCATCATTCATTGGAGAAAAAGGAAAAAAAAAAAGGATAGTCAGAAGTCTGACCAAAATGAGCGAGTGCACAACTCAAACTTTGCCATCAGCGATGAATCTTGAGTAACTTCGCCATTCGAAGTGATTGGCACTCAGACCATCCAAAGAAATATTAGATATATGGTGTAATAAGAGAAAATAGATGATACAACTCTATAAGAAATATGGAAACCTATCAAATGCTTCCATGTGCTCCATAAAAATTTCTTGTTAGTGTGGTGGTTGCAGAAGATCTGCCAACAAATTTATGTGGTGGAGTTTTTATTTGATGGAATTTTCAAATTATTCAAGTCCATTTTTCTTATAGCCCCGTCACTATAATTATCCATATTATTTCATTCATAAATTCATGCCCACAAAAATACCACGCATTGCATGACATGCGCAATATAAAAGGTGCTTGGTTACAATTGCAGTTGGTTGATTACGGTGTGCTGTACGAGCAGAGTGATTTTTCAGGATCTGCTCTCATCATCCGATCTTTTTCTTGGAAGATTTCTTCAAAGATTTCTCCTAAGATTTCTCCAATAGTTTGGAGCTAAAACCCTAATGCCGGAAATTTTGAAAGCCTTCGTGCCAGCTCGTTTGATGTCAACTGATTGTCCTCCCTTGTCTACTGAAAAAATTGGTAGTTTGGATTCCTTTTTCACACCTCATTAGGAAACGTGAAAGGCCACATACTTATAACACCTAATTTGATACCTTCTGCCGACAGACAGACCGTACCAATGCCTTTTGTTTTTCTTTTTAAACTGTTATTTTTGTGCCACACTGAAGGGAGGCAATTGAGTGGTCTTGGTGTCTTTTGGGTTCCGTGCACTCCTTGGAGCTTGACATTAGGCGTATACATGAATGAGTGGTCCTCCTCATCAGAGTCAAACTATAATCTATTTGTATAGCTTGAGGTTGAGGTGACATGCTGAGGCTGGAAGGAAAAAATGAAATTGTGATTGATATGGACATGCGGAGACTTGAAGAGCAAATGAAATAGGGATTGATATGGACATGGTGAGACCTCAGCATATTGCGTCAGACGGGGGATTGTCGTCCGTTGTTGTACCTCAGGTCAAAAAAAGAAAAACAAAAAAAAAAGTGCTTGTCGTGAGGGCTTCGTCCTGCCTCTCTCATTACAAAATGATTGATTGATCTAAGGGAAGAATTTTAGATGAATGTCCGTTCCTTAATCGACGAGATATGTGAACGTAATCCGCTCTTTGTCATGATTTTTTTTAATATTTACTTGATTGATAAATGTGCTCTTACTTTTAGTTTGTGCAGTTTTTGTTGGTATTAAGAGGGAGACATTTTTGAAGTATAATATTTATATGAGAATAAAATGCGCAATCCTCTTTTTTTTTTTTTTTAATTAGATGCTTGGGCTAGCCGTTGGATGATAGTTACCAGAGAGAGATACTTTCAGTAGGGATTAGAACTTGAATTCAACTAAAATTTTTAATGGTTGGATGCAATGTTTTGATACAATTAGTAGTTTAGAAACTAAATTTTGCTTCATGCTTTTTTTTGGGTGCATGTAAATTTTAATCAGCTATATGAATCTGAATTTTACTTTGGATATCGCTTAAGAGTATTGCTGGTGTAGTTTATTTATTTAGCAACTTGACATAAAAACAAAAAAAATCCCCCAAGCCTATCTTTAGACATTTTACAATATGTAGGTCATAAACAACCTAACTAGCAGATCAAATTATGCCATATGCTAAAATAGAGCATCTGCCATCGAATTCAATGGTCCATGGCCTTCTATATCCTAAAATACATGCAGACCAACTATCCTCTTGTGACGCACCACTATATTGCCCATTATTAGACACGGTATTAATAAAAAAAAAATTCCATGAAGGCTTAGCTCGTACAATATTTTTCATTCATTATACATATGCTGCTATTAATGATAAAAATTTCTACTTAGCTATTGTTCGCATTTATTGTTTAATATAAAACAAAAATTTGACTATTAGAATATTTTATTTACTATAATTTATTATATTTTTATATTATATTTCAAGAAGAAAAAGATAATGTACCTCAAGGATTGTTATATGCTAGTATTTTTTTCTATTTCGGAAATATAATTTTGTCACAATCATCGCTAAGTATGTTTGCAATTAAGAGAATTATTTAGTACAAACCAACTAATTGTAGTTGCCAAACACCCACAGACTCCAATCAACCCCTAAGTATGCCCAACGTTCATAAATTCTATCTAATTTCTTAGCATCTTCCACTAGCTTGCCAATAACATATTTTGCTTGCAATATAAAAATTTGAACCTAGAAAAGATTTTCATTTTATATTTTATCTTATTCTCAACCAAAAATAGATTTTAGTCTTAAACAAATCAGGCTAGAAGGCAACCCAAACCTTCAAAGCATATTTCAAAAGTAGTTATAAAGCATCCTGTTTCGAATGGAAGTCAAAGATGATGGTTTACCCCAAAGAGAAATGATGCATCCTTTTTTTTTTAGAAGCTAACCTACATATCGGTTATAAGCATCTGGCCATTAAGCATAAGATAGGTTTCAGCAAAATGAACTTTTTTCCCCCACAAACACAGCCAACTATTCAACAAAAACTCTATGCTAACCTTCTATTTCTCTCCAGCCATAATGACCGAGTCATAATAACTACGAGAACAATCTATCCTTTATGAAGTTGCTCTTCATTGAATTGCTCCTCCAAATAGCTGGTAAATTCACAAGGTCCTCGGATACAAGAGGCAATCCAACAAACTAAGTGATGAATTTCCAAATCTATTTGGAAAATGCACAACCCAATAATAAATTGCCACTAGCCTCCTCCTTGTTCATGTAGTTCAAGCAAAGGGGCATTCTAGCATTGCTTCTTCGAATTTTCCTCCCCTAATATTCTATCTTGAGTAGTTAGCCAATTAGAAAACACAAGGAACTGGGATCCTCTATGGTGCGAGTTTTGCACAGCAAAGTCTCGTGTATATTTGGATGGGTAGCATGTTGCCTTTCACAAAAATAGATGGCTATCACCTATCTTCCAACCTACCATGTTCGGCATACTAGCCATATTTGGCATAGCAAGTGATGGGCGATAGCCATCTATGTCCAAGATGGGCAACATATCGCTGATCCAAATATGCACAACTCTTTGCGGTGCAAAGCAAACACTGTAGAGGATCCAAACTCAAAGATGAAAGCTTTTGATGGAAGAGACCAGTTTCCAAAGATACTTAAAGCACTATATGACAATACTACATAATTAAGATCTCTGAAAGCTTCCTTTTTGAAAGTTTACCCCTTCCAATCCATCTCCATTGGACTATATCCTTCCTTCAGTTAATTATAAGAATACCATGCATCACTTGAGCTTCCTTCGCAGCTTCATTTGAAATCGGTTCTCTAAGTTTAATGCTCCCCATGCCTTGACCTCTTCAAGCATTGTTTAACTAAGCTATCCTGTTTAGAGATAATGAAAGCAAGTTGAGAAGTGACCAAAAATTGTCATTGTTAGCCAAAAGTTAGTACTCAACCAATCTTGTGAGAGCTTGTATCGGCATATATTTAGTCATACATTACTTATACAATGAGGAGATTTTGGATACTTAAGAGTCAAAAAATTTTAAACAATACCTTTCGATCAGATATTTTTGAGTGAGATCATGCATTGCTACAAATGATAATAGAGCAAATGCAACCCATAACCCATATAGACTAGAAGACACTATAGCATGGGCTAATCTTGGTGTTTCTAACTGGATTTGGACCTTTAGCCTAGAAAATGCCAAGGCTTAAATGGAGAGAGCCCGTGTTGGCGTGTGTATAGTTCTACATTAGTTGGAAGATTTTGGAGGTTTGTATGTGGTTAAGAAACCTAAATAATACATTCTTGGATAGCTTTTTTGAATAAGGTTCTACATCGTTACAAAACATTCACATGAAGCTTGAGTCTTTCAAAATTTAGCTTCTCACAATTATGCACCCCCCCTTTTGAGAATGGTGACACCATGCTAATTTCATTAATGTAGTTACCTCCAAGTTTTCATCTCTAATGGTACTTGCTCTTTATTAATGGCTTCCAAATACTTCTTTGTTCATAGCACCACTATTTAGCTAGCATTGTTCCATTAAACTTCTTTACATCTTTCATACTTTTTCATTTAGACAAACTCCAACAAGAGCTTACCCTCCTCCTTGCCTTTCTATACAAAATTTTCTCTTTATCGATCCTTTTAATTAGCCAATTTGAAAAAAATGTAGATATCCAACGTAACAATTGAATATAAAAGTGGATTGAGAAGTATAAACTATCCTTCTATTGAAGGAATATTTTTCTTCCATCCAGCATATTTCCTCTGAATGTTTTTTAGTAAGAAGTACCAATGTTTCTTTGTAGGTTGTAACGTATTGGCACCCCCACATGTAAAGCCTGGTGCACCACACTCCATCGATGCAGGGTTACTACCAATGTGATATTTCAACTGCTGTGTTGGGCTCTACTCAAGCTGGATGATCACCACTCGATCATTGATCATGGAGATGCCTCCTTGATAAATATTATGGCAATTTGTGATGTGAACTCTTCCTCCCTAGCTTAGAGCATGCTTAGCATTAGGGGCTTCATGAGACAGCTACATAAATAGGTAGAATTGAGGACTAGACTCATAGAAACATAGTATCATAGTCAATACATGCATTATGAATAACACTACCGTTAAGTCATACACATTGGTGTATGGTGGGGAAGCAACGGGGTATGAGACTCTCTCTAAACTACTTAAGAAAAGAGTAGGTAGGTCAAATAGTACTCTATGTGCTTGCATAGGAGGTATGAATGAAAAAATGTGAACGAAGGGAAAAAAAAGGAAGAGAGAGTAAAAAGAGAGAGTAGGTTTGATGTAGGATAATCCCTGAGCACCTCTATGAAGCATAGCACCCCCAGCTCTACCCTCGCAATTTAACATGACCCTTTTAAAGCCTTCCATTACTCAAGAACTAGGAGTGGAATGTGAATACTGACCATCATTTGTGAGGCAAGGGTGGAGGCCTATTTATAGAGGCCCTTGGAGGTGGATAACCTTAGCCTATCCACCAAGCAAATTTAAAATTTTGGCGCACCAAAATCACATCAAGGAAAATAACTTTTAATGGTAGAACTCTACCATAAGAAAGTTTCAAGGCAAAAAAAAAAGCCACTAGAAGTCCCTGATGGTAGAATCTACCATGGGGTACTAGCATGCGGTTAGGCCATTCCATGATCTCATGGACAAATCCAAGGACAACAAAATTCAAAATTTGAATCTGATAGCGAAACTATACTAGTCCGAACATCAAAACAAAAAAAGAAAAGATTTGAAACCCTTTCGAAGAAAGAAATTTACCATCGGAAGGCCTAATGCTAGGGTTGCTGTGATTGTGGCATAGTGCATGAATGAATGATGAGTTGGATCGCAAAAGCTTAATAGGCCTAAGTTTTTGGCTAATCATGTATGGTGACACCTGCAAATAGTGTGCAGTGAGTCAAAAATAGAGTGTCTACAACTATCTCTTTATAACTTGTGTTTTAAGACGAAGTTCTTGTCGAGGCTCCAAACAATCCTTTATTTGCTGCCAGAAGAAATAAGTGCAAACCATAACAAGACTTTTATTTTTGAGAGAGAAAGATGTAATATTATCAAAAGATCCTTATATTTTGATCGATAAATACTATAGTAACAATGTATTCCTCGGAACGACAAGCATCAGTTTTGGATCATATGCATTATAATACAAAATTATTGTGAGGCACGTGCTAGTACTTTATTAAAAAGAAAGAAAAAAAATAAAAAAGGTGAAAGAGAATAAGTTTTTTTTTTCTTTTTATGAGATAAGGATTGAAAGTGAGAATAAATTTCCAAAAAAAAATACACTCGTGTGCCAATAAAATTATTTAACCATAGTTCAATAATGGAGGTCATGTTGAAGATCAATCAAGCTGGATGTAGACGTTATACATAAAATACAAATCTTTTTGAAGAAGTCTTACATAGAAATTAATGGCCCATCATGTTGCCGGTCCATTACGACTGCTGAAGTTTTATCAATCTAGAACATGATTAATAAAAAATTACATGATTTAGAAATCACAATCTTAGTCTTGACATTCTCATAAGCACTAACTAGTTTTTCTCTTCTTCCTGCTCTTTTTTCCAAACATAACTCCTAACTATAGCTAGTTTAACTAATAGGCAAGCTGCCGTACCAATGCTTCCTCTCTCTCTGCCGTACCAATTCTTCCTCTCTCTCTCTCTCCCCGTTCCTTTCGTTATCCAACTTTCTTGTCTTATATTATGACTTGCTTGAAGGGAAGCTTCGTCATCCACGGAAAGCATACTAACAGTCCAGATGCCGGTCTCCACACAGCCACAAGGTATGTATAAGTAATGGATGGATGGAATCCAATGTTGGGTAAATATTCTTCATGAGGAACTTTCTCAGAATGTGTAATCCAATATTGGGTAAATACTCCTCATGAAGAACCTTCTCAGAATCCGTATTCTTTGACAAAAAAAAAGGAGATACATTTTAAATGAGAAAAATGTTTGAGATAAAAATTTTGAAAAAATTGTGTTGTGAGCATGTTGCATGTCAGAAGAAGATCAGTACTTTGTACTAGGTTTAGCTCCCTTACTTTCAAATTTTTTTTGAGGATAACTAAGTTTGAGAGTTTAGCATTACTTCTTAAATCATTGGATCTAACAAGTAATGAGTTTTCATTACACGTTGGAGGCAAATTCGATCCTTGATAAAATAAGCAAAGCTTTGGTCTCTTGGGAGGAGATTGCTTAACCTACAATGGACTATATCATATAAATTACTAGAAAATAAATATTTTTTTATGGGATTTAACTTTCAGGTTAAACTATATGTATTTGTTAAGCATATCAATATCCATAAGCTTCTCCCGCACAAAATTAGCTGCGCATTTTGCTAAAAGAAATGGTAAAGCTAAGTATGTGTTTGTGATCCATGTCCAATAAATTTTTTAGGCTGATTGAAGTCTAATGCAAGCTTAAAAACACTACATACAACATATGAATTTGACTCGATCCATACTTGCATAGAGCAAGAGTAGATTTAATTGACCTCGTATACATAGAGCCACACTAATCCTGGCCTTGCTCTTTAAAGGTTTAGTAATAATATTTGTCAAATTTAGGTCAGAGTCACCACTTCTCTTCATTAATTACAAGCACATGAGCCGAAATGGCCCATGACACATATAGAAGGTCCAATTGCTAGAGCAAATTTTGTAAATACTGATTGTGTTTCTAACCTAATCTCTAGTAGATTAGTCGATTTCCTTTGAGTTAATATCCAATTCGATATGGTCCATCATAACCCACCTGACCAACCCAACTCAATCCATCATCATTTAAGTTCCATGCTAAAGTTTGGTACACATATCCTGCCTGAATTGGGTAAAGATCATGTCAAGCCCAAACTCGAACTAGTCCTACCCAACACTGGCAACGTGCCAGGTCAGTGTCCGTAAGATACCATTTCCGCTGTTTCCCTCACACAGCTGATCCAAAACATACACCATATCTTTCATCATGTCAGCTACAGCGGTAGATCATAGCCGTCATCGTACGGTAGGCTGCCATTTGCTTGCGCTTGTACCCATAAGAGGGCACACGGAAGCGGAGGATTCCCACGCGGGCCCCGCATGGAAAGGAATAATGAAACCAACAGCTGTCACCTTTTCTATATCCATTAGGACTCTAATTTGAGACCAAACAGCAAACCAGCGATGGGTCTTCCATCTAAAGCACCGCATAAATATTTCTATGCCGGGATAATATTGACCGTCCATATGGCTACTTGAAAACATCCCGCCCGTCCGACGGGTCGAGGGTTGGTGCCGTATGCGGACAGACGGGATGAGGCGCTCGTTTTTGAATGTCTATGAGGATATCCGTAAGGTAGTTTGGCCGCATCGGAGAAATGGGAGGTGGTAGGTGTAAACGTTGGGAACGGTAAAAGTTTTTAAAACTAATAATAAAAAAACGTTAGTGCTATTGTTACTCTGTGACTTCTAAATTTTGTCCGCCGCTTTAATTTGTGGCTATTTATGGATGGGGAGGTGCTTTTTTTTTATTTTTTTCTCTTGATATTTGGCTGCACTAATCTACTTGGTTGATAAATTAAAAAAATAATAATCCAAACTTAATAATAAGATCTAAATATAAAGAACTTCTTAGCCAAGCTTGAAATGTGACTATTTTTTACTCCAAACTGATTATATCAAGTGGAATAACTCATAGATACCATGAAATCAGACTCCTTGTCTTCATTCTTCTATTTATAAAAAAATAAGTAATAATTCTAAAAAAAATAAATAAAATTTAATTAGATATTAATAATACACTCAAAACTCCATATGGACATAGAATGACATATGGAGTATACAGAAATAAAGATCAGCAAATTTGTTTAAGATAAAATTGTTGGCAACCAGAAATCCACCTTAAATCCTCTATCTATATAATCCCAAAACAATTTATATCTTGTGAGGTGTTCTGCATTTACTAATCTAAATAATTATTATATGTTGTGCCATACTAAAGTAGGTATTTAAATTCTAATATCACAACCACCTCTAGAAGAAGTGGCCATCTCTGATGGTTTCTTGTCGAAAAGTTTAGGTAGCAACCAAATTTAGTTTTTACTTACATTGGAAACAAAAAACGTTATTACCTTATATAACCAAAATATTCCTTAGCTATAAAGAAACCCTTCAATAATCAAAGGTTGTCATCCTCTATTCCTTTTCACAACTTGCCTATCAGTGACATTATCTTATTCCTTTTCATAACTAGCCTATCAGAGGCATCTTGAGCTCGAGTCGAACCATAAAGTAACCAAATTCCTGTAGGCTTGGAAACCAGTCCTCAGGCTAGTCGAGGCCGTGCAGTACACTGTACTGTTTACACAGTATCAGAGTGCGAGGACAAAAAAGAAATTTGGCGGTGTAGAATATCAAATTTGGCTATAAAAGGAAGTGGGCTTAAGATGCCCTGAAAGAGGAGAGACGTTTTGGCGCTCCCTCTCTCTCTCTCTCTCTCTCTCACAGTCTTCTAGGACACGTCTTCCCCCTTAACCGCTCCCTCTCTCTCTCGGCGCGCGACGCGAACGAAACTTCGGGAGGCGTTCGATCGAGCTCTCCGTTCGGAATTCCTTCTTCCGGGCGAAATTTTTATCCCCTGGCGGTGGATTTCGGCGGTGGCGTTGTTCGGGAGTGGGAGTATTAAGGGGTTTGTGACCGGGGCTCGGGTGATGGATCCGGAGTCCGGCTCTCGGTCTCCCGGGAGTCGCTCTTGGGTGAGTGTTTCTTCGGCGCTCTTAAATTTCCCCTTTTCTTTGTCCTTCCTCTTGTTGTTTGAAGGTTGATTTTTTCAGTGATTTTACTGACTTATCTTGCTGTTCTTGTTTTATTTGTTGCATGTTAAAACGTTTTCCTTTTATCCAATTTCTTGAATGCGAGTGTACTCTTCTGGTGTCTGCTGGGCACAGTGAAGAATTATTCTGATTTAACGGGAGATCGCTGTTGACATTTTACTTTTTATAGAATTAAATTTTAATTTGTTGAGGTGTTGCTTTCGTAAAATTCTGAGAAAATCCAATTTTTATTATCTGTACTGGAATCTTGATTACAAAAATGTAATTTTTATGGTCATTCAGTATACAAATGTAATTTTCATGTAATTTTTCATAATTTTCTAAAGAAAACAATTTGAAACAAATAAGACCTGAAACAATCTGTTTTGTATGCGGACTGTCATTTTGGTCAATGAAAAAGAATAGGGTTTTGTTCTTGTTTAATTTTCTTTATATTTTCTTGTTAAGGGATTTTCGGACTGCGAAATTCTCGGGTGATCAGATCATTTTATTTTATTTTATTTAAAGTCTTTCCTTTTAAGATTCTGAGAAATCCTTAAGTATTTATATATAAATATATAATTTTAATGAAATAATGATTATTGCAATGGAAGTTTATTATTTCCGCGTTCAATTATCTAGAATTTTATTTGTTAAAGAGAATAATTTTTTAAAGCATTTGCTTCTTTCAAAATATGATTTCCTTTTAGTATCACCAGTGTCTTGATTATTAAAGCCATATCATTATTCTCCATGGGTTCTCAATTTTTTTATTATCTGTGAAGATTTTCAACGATTCGTTTAACTAAGTTTATATTCTGTTTTCCAACAATTAACTATAATGTTTTTGCTGGAGTGTTATTGGAGGAAAAGTATGAAATTTTTAATCCACTGCACTTACGCAATTCTGTAAATTTTGGTTTAATCTGGTTATCGCGTAAGATAACCGTTCCATGGATTATGTGTTCTGGCTACCAAACTATCTTGAGCGATCTTTTTCATGCTTAAGAACCTGCTTAACTGCAGAAATATCAAGTTAATCATTGTTTTTTTATTGGATATCTTCTTTATGTTTTCTTACATTTAGTTTCCTCCAATCACACCCTTTATCTTATCCCTCTGATTCTTCGTAGTTTTTTATTTCTCCGACTCTTCTGATTCCTTTTTTTTTTTTGGTTTACTGTAGAATTTGTCAAATCCATTCATACCAACCCTTTTTAAAATTTTATTGATTCCACTTCATCAATTTTTCCCTTGTCTGTTTGTTTGGATGAAAGACCTGATGGGTTTTGCTACACTTGTAGAAAGCATGCAGAACCACTCTTTTGTTGGCCTACCAGAGCTTTGGTGTTGTATATGGTGATCTAAGCATTTCACCCATCTATGTCTACAAGAGCACTTTCTCGGGAAAGCTACGCCTCCACGAGGAAGAAGCTGAGGTCCTTGGAGTCCTCTCTCTGGTATTCTGGACTCTGACTCTGATTCCTCTTTGCAAGTACATCATCTTTGTGTTAGGAGCAGATGACAACGGCGAAGGTGGTCCCAGGATCCACAAAATGTCTGTCTAAAATTCTTCTTTCTTCTATGAATTGGTTCAAGCCCTTTTCTTAGTTGTTATAACGTGTGCAGGTGGGACATTTGCTTTGTATTCATTAATGTGCCGGAAAACAAAGATGGGACTTCTGGCTACCCCTCAAGCTGCCAACGAGCATTTATCTGCTTATAAACTGGAAACATCTAGTAAGGAGACACGGACTAGTTTGTTGGTGAAGAATTTTTTTGAGAAGCATCGGACTTCTCGAATTGCATTGCTTCTTTTTGTGCTTCTGGGGACAAGCATGGTTATCGGTGATGGTGTTTTGACCCCAGCAATGTCGGGTACAGTTGGCCTGCTTGTTAAAAATGATATAATATGTCTACTTCAATCAAATAAATAGGTCTTATTTACCAAAAAAATCCAATAAGTAGGTCTTTATTTTGGATGGGGAATGATTTGATGTTTTGGTGAACTATTATTTATTCTAAATGCCTCTTGACATACGAAACCCATATTCTTTAGTTTACAAATTTATGACAGATATAGGTTTTTAAAGATCTGGCATGGTCTGCCGAATCGACTGGAACCGATCAGTTCAGGTTGTACCGAATTGGTGCCGACAGCTATCGGTACGATTCGGCTGTGAAAACCGGTACCGAACTGAAATCGGTGCGATCGGCACCGGTAGAAGCGGGGAAGAAGAGGAGGAAGAAGAGGAAGAAAGAACAGAAGAAGAAGCGGGGAAGAAGAGGAAGAAAGAAGAGAAGAAGAAGCGGGAAAGAAGAAAAGGCAAGTACCGAAAAAAGGAGGACCTCTCTTCCTTGCTCGCGGGCAGAACTTCTCTTCCTTCCTTGCTCGTGGGAGAACGGGGGGAACCGGGAAAGAGAGGAGAGAGGGGAAGAAGAAGGGTTCGGGAAGAAGAAGAAGGGGAAGAAAAAAATAAAGGGAAAAAAAAACCCGCGCACGGGGCCAAGTGGGAAACTGGGCACGAGTGGGGAATCGCGAGCCCGCTCGCAGGGAATCGCGCCCGCACGCGGTTACCCGTGCTGCCTCGTTTTCCCGCACGGGGCAGCGAGCCCATGCGGGGCAGTCCACGTGGGCTTTAAATGTCGCACAGAGTGGCATTTGTGGTAACGCACGGGCGTGCGCGTCCGCACGTCGGACGCAGGTTTTTTTTTCCTATCTCGACCGGTTCCGACCGGTACCATACCAAAACTGGTCTTCACTAGTACACCGGTATTATCGGTATCGCAGACCTTGAGATCTGGTAATGTTAATCTGCAAAACATTCTCTCCCTCTCTCTCTCTTTTTTTCTGTGTTGAGAAATATGGGATGACAGGTCAATTGCAGGCTTCGAGTTTGGCAATTTTGGGAAATCCACCTCATATTTGATAGCATTTCTGTTCTAGTTTCACATGACAGGTTGAAGGTTTTACAGATAGTAACATTGTTTAGTGCTGATATTTAGAAATATTGTAGTAGTAGCTGACTGATCAAATTTGCTGAAAATGATGGAAACCTTTTTTCTTCGTATATGTTTGTAGAACACGAAGATTCTGATACTTTTAGAAGTTTTTATGTCAAGTTATTAACACCTTTGTGAAATTTTCACTAACCTTTGTTTCATTTGCATTTTTCCAGTCCTCTCTGCAGTATCTGGCCTCAAAATTAAGATTCCCAGACTACATGAAAGTAAGCATCAACTTCTCTACCTGAACTTTGGGTTCTTCCATATGATAATTTCCTACTTTTGAAAAGTCACCAGCTCCTGGAAAGATAACCTCACTGATGCTGTAAGTCTACAGCGTTGTTTTTGAATATGCATTGAAGGCTCCTTACTGGAGTATGCCATCGTTATTATGTACATTATCAGCTTTTATGCTTTGATCTATGATCTGTTTTTGTCCTTGGTACTGTTATACCATTCCTTCCCAGATAATTTCCTTCTGCCCAGGAGTTGTTATTAGTGCATCTATATATTTTATTTTGTCATAGATTTACATGCTTGACCCAAACAGGAAAATATTATCCCAATAGTACATGCATTATCATCTACAACTGTTCTGTCTTATTGAAGTATCTTTTGGCATACAGATTGCACTGTATTTGTGTCCTGCATTGTGTTAGTGGGCCTTTTTGCATTGCAACACTATGGGACACATCGTGTCAGCTTTCTTTTTGCTCCAATCTTGATTGCGTGGCTTGGTTGCATTAGTGGAATTGGGATTTACAACATATTCAAGTGGAATCCTGGTGTTGTCCGTGCTCTATCACCATATTATGTTTATAACTTCTTTAAGAAAGCTGGAAAAGATGGCTGGAGTTCACTTGGAGGTGTTGTTCTTTGCATTACAGGTTGGTGGCATTTTGGTTGTATACAAATGCATATATACATATTTATACATACATCCGTACAAACATACAAACATATGTGCATGTATATGTATTTGTGTACAAATAAACATCTATATATATATATTCATGTATGCACATATGTATATGTCTATGTAGAATATAGTCTTTACTCTTTTACTTGGGATCATAAACTGGGTATGCTTGACCAGGTGCTGAGGCCTTGTTTGCTGACCTGGGGCACTTCTCAAAGCTTTCAATCAGGGTAAGGTCATCTTTAGACGCAAACTTGTTGACTATAGAATTTAGATTGTATCCGAGTAATGAAAAAAGATGGGTTCAAAAGTTTCTTTGATCTTTATAACATGACTTTTACATCCAAGAAACTCTTTTTATCTTTGACTAGTTTATTTGTTGGGCTAAAAATTTTCAGTTATGTGCACATGCGTACGTATATACATGTACATTCAGAAAAATACATTTGTATCTATGTACAGGCATATAATATAAACTGTGCTTGGACTACTGCTATTCTTTTTTTAGAATTAAGATTCTTCATCTTTAGCTGCTGGTGGTTTAATATTTCTGATAATAGTTTTTGTTGTCAAATTTATGGAATCATAAATTTGATCAAGATCAAGGAACTAACTTTACGTTTCATATCATTGCAATAGTTTTGTTAAAAGAACTTTTGTCAAACTGAAGAAGCTAGCATGTTGAAGGTTATTTTGTTAGCTGAGGTTCTTTTAAATAAAATGGAAGCCGAAAGTTTGAAGCCAAAATTTTTCACAAAGTTGAGTATGCTGTCTCGATGCCCTTTGCGTAATCATGGAACAGTTCCAATAAGTTGAGTATTATCGAAAAGCATCCTTGCTCCAACCTCATAATGTTTTTAGTTCTTGCAATAGCCAAGTTACATCTAAAAATAAAGATATGCAGCATGGCTGCATCTCTTTCTCAGCCCATGGTCATATGTGGAAGCCCATTTATTTTTCGATTTTATTCAAATTTGGGACTTTATCACTATGCGCATGATCGCACCTAAACTTGAATAAAGTGACATCAAATGTTGGTTGAGTGTAGCATGCATACCCCTAAAGGTGCTTGTTATTTTATAGTATTTTATTATTATTAATTTATTTCTTATTTTTAATCCAACAAATATATTTTTAAATTTAAAAATTACAGATTTAATAAAAAATCAAGATTTCGGTGTCTTGTAGATCATTTCCAGATCTACAACATTAGCATGAAATCATGCCAAAATTGAAAAATTTGGCATGACCTTTCCTATTCTTCTACTTTATTGCCGACATCAAAATGAAAAGAAAAGAGAAGAAATGAAGAAGGAGAGAGAGGAACAATACCTTTCTTTGGTTTGGATCCCGCTTGAAATCGTCAAAATCCCCTCTCTTTTTGTGATTTTCAAGATTTTACAAAAAATGAGGGAAGAGGCATTAAGAAGGCACGAGAGGCCTCCTCAGCCTCTTTGAATTATTAGAAGGGAGAGGGGACCGAATTGGCCTGTATTGGTGTGAACAGAGCTTTTTGCACTGGTTAGGCAGTTTGGATCGTTTTCCAAACTAAAAGGGTGAACCATCCTGGTTTTGGCTCGGTACGGTCCGAACCTGTTAGATTGAGGTGGTGCAAGATTCACTGCATTTCTCCTTTCATATATATTCAGCGCCTAATTTTTTTTTTTGCAGGAAATTTTCATTCACTCTCTTGTGATACCACCTTCTCATGGAGGCCTACAATTGAAGGCCTTCTCATGACTTGTACTGGGGTTGGAGTGAGGGTGGATTGGATTTATAGATCAGCAGTGGAGAGAAGGAAGGTCCATGAGATAGATAAGAGGGGATACGGGGTAAGGGGATCAATGTGGTCTGAAGCTGCATGAGAGAGGGAAAAGAAAGTAGGGAGGAGGTGAGAGGGACAGGGAACTTGACAACCAGGGGATTGGAATTGTATGAGGTGGGGCAAAGGTAGTTGGTATATGGATTAAGAGTACTGTTGTGATAATCTTTTTGCTTTCAGGGAACAGGTGTGGCCAGTTTCAGATGACTGGCATGTCAGTTGGGAGAGCTAGGTGTGGCTTCCTAGCTTTTATCTTACTTCAAACACTGTTAGGCTAAAGATATCCAAAACTCCCCACATCAAGAATACCAAATTGTTCTTAAAGTTGATCTTCTTATCTAGTATCCATCTGGAGATTTTGTTATGCACCAAGTTTCTAAGATATATGCATCGTAGCTTTGCTCTTCTACCTGTTTACCTGATGATATCATGATCATAATTTTAATAGGCAACCCTTATTAGTACAGGGTTTGCTTATGCATCTTGTCCTCCATGATTCCATGTATACCTCTTCAGTTCATGAGTTCTTAATTAATTCAAACATTAGCATGACCGCAAGATGCAAACTCAAGAATGATGATGTGATTGAAAAGGTTATCTCTATTTTGTGAATATATTGGTATCTCACATGCACTTTCACATCTATGGATGTACCCTGAGTTGAAGGTAAAACTACAAATATCCTTGCATTTTATGCATTTGCGAAGATACGAGGACACATCAATTAGAGGAGGCAAGTATGGAAGGGATGAGGATTTTCTCATCTTTGTATGTAGAAGACATGTACTCATAAAATATATGCAACTCTATCCATTAATTGGGTACCGGATTGTTTTATTGTTGTCATAGTGTTATGCACTATGAATATCACTTCTGGAGAAGGGAAACAGGTGGATTTGATTTATAAACGTATTATTTGTAACTTTCACTTTAATGATTCATGAAACAACTAGTTGTCTAGGATTGGATAAAATGACTTATCTTAGTTGCTGCACCAGAATTACTAACTTCTTAGAGTGTTAGGTTTACTCAAGGATTTGAGGAATAGAATCTCTTGGATTTAGCTATTCTGTTAACTATAGTTATAATTGACAATCGTAATTTTGTTTATCAAGGTTTGAAAAATCAATTTCAGTTTAGGCTGGACCAATTAAGCTTCAATGTCTGTACTTCCTTTTGAGTTTAGGATTTTTGGCCAGAAAAAGAGATAAAACTAAAAAATTAATGAAGTTAATATATGATTATGTATTTAAAGTAAACAAGCCAATATACATATTATGTATTTAGAGTAATACAAACAGTCAATATACACATTAAATAGGGCCAGTATGTCATTTTTGGCCAAAACTTTGAAACCAAACTAGTTTCAAACTGATTCTTAGCATAATCAAGTCCAGTTTCCAAGTATGGCAAAAATTCAAAATCATGGTCTATTTATGGTGATGCAAAAGATAGCAGAGGCCTTACATTTTGCTTCGCCAATTACGCATCAATATTCACAGTCATTTACATATATTCTTCTGGTTGTTTGAGACTTGTGATCTCATTTTCTTGAATTCCCAAGTTATCTTGTTGTGCATTCCATATTTTCTTCATACTATCATGTTGATTATTATCATTAATATACCTTTAGTCTGCCAAATACTGTGCTTATTCAGTGTTAATTTATATTTATGTTAGATGTGTTCTGGTGGCAGGTGGCATTTACAGCAGTAGTTTATCCCTGCTTGGTAGTGGCATACATGGGTGAAGCTGCCTACCTATCAAAGCATAGGGAGGACCTCCACAGTAGCTTCTACAAAGCCCTCCCAGGTATATTCGCTTACAGCTCCTGTTTTATGCAATGGAAACATAAGATATGCTTTGTTTATGAACATACTGGAAGATGAAGATCACGTTTGTTGTCCTACATAATTAAAAAAAGTCAGAAGTGCCTGTCTTTTTTTAACCACCTGCTTTTAGAGTGATTCATGGACATCAACAAAGGAAATCTTAACTTGTCCCTTTAATAATCCTATAACATTGAAGAAGGAAATGTTAGGAATTTACATGATTATCTAGTTTGTTACTGACAACTATAACCTTATGAGCTTTTTTTGTTTCACCTAATATTGCTCACTAATATTTGCTGGGGTCCTCTATTATTTACTTGTAGATGTAAGAACTGGGTCAAGCTGGTCTTTTATTATGATGGCTGTATCATATAAAACATTTAGTATTTATTCATAAGTTACTAGTTTACTAATCATTTTCAAGTGATATAATCTTATGCTTTCTCTGCAATCTGTTTTCCCCCAATCCAGAGAGCGTATTTTGGCCAGTGCTTGTCATTGCAACGTTAGCCACGGTTGTTGGGAGTCAGGCAATTATCTCAGCTACCTTCTCCATAATTAGTCAATGTAGGGCTTTGGGATGTTTCCCCCGTGTGAAAATTGTACACACATCGAGCCATGTACATGGGCAGATATACATACCAGAGGTGAACTGGCTTCTCATGCTGTTATGTCTCGCTGTCACCATTGGCTTTAGAGACATTGATATGATAGGAAATGCTTATGGTATGTGTTTCTTCACTTTCCATTTTGATTATAACGAAACAGTGTGGACTGGTGTTATGTGGGCATATGACATATATTTCCTTTTCCAGGCCTTGCTGTGATTATTGTAATGTTTGTAACAACTTGTCTTATGTTCCTAATCATCACTACTGTCTGGAAGCGATCCATATTCTTGGTGCTCCTCTTTGTTCTTACCTTCGGATCCTTGGAGCTCCTCTACTTCTCCGCATGCCTCGCCAAAGTTCCTCATGGAGGCTGGTTTCCCCTCATCTTTTCACTAATCATTTTGCTTGTTATGTCCACATGGCACTATGGCACTGCTAAGAAACAGGCCTTTGAGCTACAGAACAAGGTCTGCCTCGACTATCTCCTCAGCATCAGCCCCAGCCTTGGCCTTGTTCGAGTCCCTGGAGTTGGCCTTGTATACTCCAACATTATGACTGGTGTCCCGCCCATGTTTGCTCACTTTGTCACAAACTTTCCTGCATTCCATCGGATCCTCATCTTTGTCTGCTTACGGACACTTACAGTGCCAAAAGTTCCAGTTGATGAGCGCTTCTTGATTGGAAGGATTGGCCCACCAGAGTATCGCCTCTTTCGGTGCATTGTGAGGTATGGGTACAAGGATGGAGGAAGGGACAGTTACGAGTTTGAGAATCAGCTGCTCATGAAAGTGGCAGAATATCTGCAGCAGGAAGTGGGGGATTCGTTGGTTAATGGTGAGATGTCAGTGGTTGGTCAGCCATCTAACCTGGTGGTGGATGCTGTGATGGGGTCTGAAAGGACTGAGAGGAGTAAGAAGAGGGTGCGATTCAAAGAGGCAGTTGGTGCAGATGTGAGGCAAGAGGTGAGGGAATTGGCGGACGAGAGGGAGGCTGGTGTGTCATACATGATGGGCCATACATGTGTGGTGGCTCATGAGTCCTCATCATTTATCAAGAAGTTTGTGATTGATGTTGTGTATGGGTTTCTTCGGCGTAACACCCGCAGGCCAGCCACCGCACTTGGGATCCCACATGCCTCCCTGATTGAGGTCGGCATGGTTTATCATGTATGATGCTGAAGACTCCTGCTATTATAGAAGATTATGCTCGGTTCATATACAAATGGAAAAGAACAAACATCCTTTTTAGCTCTGAACATTTTTGCGGTCAAGAAGAAAAAAAATCAATCCAGCATTTACTATTTCTTTCACTGGAGTAATGGCCGATGCAAAACATGGATGAAGATTTAATATACCGTTTGGAGAATGCAATGGTTCCTGCGTAGTAATGAAAACCATACCTATGAGTTGAATTGATTAGGAGGTGGGGAAGAAAGTACGCACTGCACCAACTTGGCCTGGCGTTTAAGAGAAACTACTAGGGTGGGAAAGAATTGATATTTGAAAAGGTTGACATTGTATTAGAAGAGGTCTGACATTTCTGTACATAATAAAGAGGTATTTTTTTTTCATGACATAAATTTATTGCTTTTGAAGTATTTCTTAGCATCTACATTCTTTCGACAGATAAGATTCTGCCCAGTTGAGAAGCCTGCTGATTCCTCTTTTTCGCTCACGGCCAAACATATACCTAGTGTTGTATATAAGTTGATTAGCAATTTGTCAACAAGGTGAATTGGAGCTCGCTATCTTATGTTCGAGAGCAGCTTCCCAAAGAATAAGCAGTGTTAAGAGCTTAATTTTGTATTTTTTTCTGAATTTAAAGTTGCAGATCAATGTGCAAGATCTTTTCCATAATAGTATTTTCATCTCAAAATAAAGTATTTTTTGTGTGCATTCATATATATGTCAAATGTGTTGGGGTTGTGTACAAGTCCTTTTGCCTGTACATGTATCCATGGATCATGAAATCCAAGATGCGATGATTGATTTTTTTTCAAAAGATTATTTATTTATAAGATATTTTTAATAGTTCCGTATAACCACACAATTCAAAAAATTATTCTACATGCATTCAGAATTTCTTTATGACTTTCTGACTATTTATATAGCTTCTGATGTCCTATGCAAAATTAATCCAGGGAGTATATTCTTCTTGTATACATCTTTGACAGTTTGGTGAGCAGGTCTGTCTGTCTGCCACTCTAGTAAAGTTTCAAACACAATGAATATATGCACCCAAAACAGGGAACATTGTTTTCACGAACTCCCCATGCTTTTTATCTGTCTGTTTGTTTGTTTGCTCCTCCATTTTGTAAGCTTGGAGGATTAAGGCCCACCTTGCCTCCTATTGTAACATTCATGCCCTTGAAGGATTAATGCATATGGAAAGTGAATAAGAGGTTGGGATAAGGCAGGCAAGGATAAGGCAGCCTTATCCGTAGAATTAATGGCAATTGACAAATGGACTGTTTCAGTGGGACGGAGTTACCGGTCCTTGACAATTATGGTCAGGTATGGGATAATTGGTGTGCGAGACCCTGGAACTTGGCTCGGTCCATTTGACCGGCCCAGCCCTAAGGTTTTGGCCTCACGTGTGTCGCATGTGAGGGGCATGAAGAAGGGGGAGATCCGAAGAAGCCGGCGTCTGGTTTTTTTTTAGGGCTTCTCCTCCTCTTGTTGAAGCCACTGGAAAAGGAGCCGCAAACCCAAGTCCCCTCCTGGTTTGGGTTCTCTTCCTTGGGCTGCCGGCCAAGAGAGGGAGGGAGAGAGGGCCATTAAAAGGTGGGTCTTCTTCGGCACGGATCTTTCTCTTCCTCCATTGTCGCCGGAGAGAAAGCCATCGGAATCTTCGTTGGGGCCGAGGTAAGGGCTCCTAACTTTCCTCTCTTCTTTTCGTGATGCTTAGCCATGAGTTGTCATGGCTTTGAGCCGGCCATCGCCGGAATTTTTACCCAAAAACAAGAGAGCCTTCTTCGGGCATGTCCTCTCGCCGCTGGCCTTGTGCGCCGCCGCCAGCCGCTGGGGGTGGTCGCACCTGCTTCGCCACCCCTTGCCGCCAATGGGGTTGGCCACCGCGGCCGCCCCTAAGTCCGATGGAGAAGGAAGTAAACGGGGGTATGGGTCCTCTGATCCGCCAAAGAAAAGAGAGGAGAAGAGAAGAAGAAGAAAAAAAAGAAAGAAAGGAGAGGAAGTTTCAGGAGAAGAAAAGAAAAGAAAAAGAAAAGAGAAGGAAAGAAAAGAAAAGAAAAAAAAACAAGAAAAGAAAGAAAGAAAGAAAATAATAATAATAATAATAATAATAAAGGGAAGAGGGTGGTTTACGGATATGAACGCGAATCCGAACCCGAATCCGGGGTGCTAGACACCATTGCAGGGTCGGCTCTGGGAGAATGTTAAAATTTAAGTTTTATATATATTGTGATGAATTTTAAAAGAAAAATATGATTTTTGGATATTAG
>JAOXJJ010020664.1:0-26046 GCA_025769935.1 Phoenix roebelenii | reverse complement strand
TTTCTTGAAAACAGTATCATCAAAGGGGAACCCGGATCCCTAACCATCTCTCCTTTACTGAATTTTATTTATCTGCTCATTAATCTTTACTTCTAAACTTCTAAAAACCATCTTTAATTATATATGAAATTACGCTAATAACATATAGATCGTTCCCTGAGGAATCGACCTCGGACTTCTGAGTATACTACTTGTGCGATTCTCCTATACTTGGGAGAACATTTCTGTGACGTATCACCTTAACTCTAACCCAACCACGAGAGAGAGAGAGAGGGAAGGAGGGAGGGAGAGGGAGAGGGAGAGCGAGGAGGGACTTACCGGTGGGGGGATGCACTCCGACCATCAAAGTGAATGGGGGTAGGGGGAGTGGTGTTGGTGACCAGTGAGGTGGGACTTGGGATCCTCTTGAACATCACTCAAGCAAGGGGCATGGGAATCAAACAAGCGGGGGTTGAGGGTCGGGGGTGAACCATCGAGAGAATACAATATTTAAGCAAGCCAGGGTGGGGGGATTTAAGTGAAACTAGGCCCCATCTCGAATCAAATGGATGAACCGTGCCAGTCCCTAGCTGGTCCAATTTGGTATACCTCAAACCCACCGGTTCGGCATGGTTTAACCTTTCTTGGTTTGCACTCTATAACATGCTTTTTTCTTCAAGGGCATATTTACTTTCTCATGTGTCATTTTGTTGAAAAGCTTTTGAGCTTTCTAGCATAGCTTTCCCCCAGCCATTATAGGGAAAGCTTCGTTGATAACACTAACAATATCAAAAAGTAATTTAATGATATGTAGAAGATAAACATGATGCAAGTGTAAGTGAATTTACTTTCACTTGTTTTTTCCAACATTCGCATTCTCGATATTCGACCCCGTAATGGTACAATGTTGGTACGCACAATAAAGGCATAGGTTTAGCATACCGACACTCGATATGCCCCTCATACCAAGCATCTATTCGATATCATAGCGTACGGCATGCTCGGTACGTGATGATACGTGCTAATATTGCGAACGTTGGTTTCTTGAAAAAAATTCATTTAAATTGAATAATAGGAATGTTTGGTGAATGAGGATTCATGAACCAAACCCTAGATAGTTGGGGCTAGTCTCATGGTTATGTTACTCACCATTTAAAAAATAGGAATGTTAAGATCTTTAGGATTTTCTTGCTTAAATTTGGTTGAGAAGTGGGTTGATGAAAGAGCTATTATTTCAAGATTTCAATGTGACCTTGATGTACCCATAAAACTCTTTCACTTGCTATAGGAATATGACGGGAAGAAATAATAGGAAATGGTAGCAGGACATGTTTGGCTTGCTCATGAATAACTTAGTATTTCCTTATACTTGTCTGCCTAGATAACAGTACATTAGAGCAATTCAGATAATCTTACATGAACATTCAAAAGTTTTGGGAGCTGAAGATTGTAGCACTTGAACCCTCGAGGATGCGAGATGAAGCATATTAGGAGTTTTGAGTATTGTAAGACTCATACCCTTTGTCACTATGAGAGTACCCAAGTTATGTATACTGCAGTTGCCGCATTCCAAGACTAGATGTTTAACAAAATGCTCATAGTCAAACACTTCAGGAGCGAGATAAAAGGAGGTAGTCTAGTGGAACATGGAATTGTAGGGTGTGATCTACTTAATGCACTATAGAACTCTCAATTTACATGGTAATAACTGATAGATATGTATCATTAGATACAATATGTAAGAGTTTTGGCAGCTCTACTCAGTTATTTTTGTTATGGCCAGTGTTTACCTTGAAAGTAGATTAGGGCCACAAGTCTTATGATGGGGCAAAATGATATCAGTTAAGGATTACTTGATCCTAATCATTATTGATCAAGGGAAATGTATGCCGAACCAGGCCGAATCGTCCGGTTCACCCCGTATCAAACCGTACCGGTGTGGAATTGGGTCGGTTCGGCTCTGTTTTTCGGAACACATTATGAACCGCTTTGAACCGAGCGGTTCGGAGGGGAACCGGTGCGAACCGGTTCGGTCCCCTCCTCTTTAAAGGCTTGAAATTGGTTTGTTGAACTGGGGGTGAACCGCCCAGTTCACCCCATATTGAACTGGTATCGTACTGAATCAATAGTCGACTGACACGAGTCCCAATACTAGTTTAGCTAACCTTGATTAAGGGATTTATTGCAACCAAGAAGTTAGAGGATGATACGACATTACGCGGTTCCAGGCAACTTGAATGATTCTCTAGTAGTTCCAAAAGTGGGCAAAAAAGGGTGGAAAAAGAACAATATCTCCTGTTCGGACTTCTAACTCACTATGACTACCATACTGCAATGATGAGCATCCCCTGGATTCTTCATCCATGACCCTTATCTGTTTATCCAATGTGGATGTAGAAGATTGACAATGATGAGCATCCCTTGGATTCTTTGTCCATGCCCTTATCGATTTATCCAATGTGGATGGAGAAGATTGACAATAGCGTTGCCCCGAGGGCGGGTACTGGTGCGAACCGGTCTGGTTCGCACCGGTACTGGGCTTGTACCGCTCCGGCCCACGCTTGAACCGGACCGGTCAGGGACCGGGTTGGTCCGGTACGGGCTGAACCAGCCGGTACGGGCTGGTTCAGCATACCATTATTGGTACCCAAAAGAGTATTTTCTTTATATTCAATTCCTCTGTTTATCTCATTGTCTAAGAGTTATTACATTTTTTTTTGTCTTTTCTTTTTTCATTAACTTCACTGGAAGTTTTAAGTCCTTTCCCCAAATGCACAGAACATATCTCAATTGATTGATGATATACCTTTGATTGACTTGATTGATATGGCATGCCTACAATCCTTTAATCATTAGATTTTGGCTTTCAGGAAACAGTCAGCTATATACATGTTATGCTGAAATATTAGACACAAGGTTTGGTGAACATTGCATGACTAACAAGTCTAAGCAAGTTCTGAAATTCACGTGATGTGTTCAATAGCATAGAGGTCTAAGAAACTAGAAGGGTTTTGTGTATTGGTACGAAGACCCATATTGGTTTTCTCCTGGAACTTCTATGGTACCAATAAGGATGGGATGGACTAAGATTGTGAAAATCACTAAGAATAAAGGCAACCTTTACGCAACTGGTATAGTTGGTACAGATTGTAGGTACCTACTGGTACGGTACCGACTGGGATTGACTAGTCAGTATGGGCAAGTATAGCTGGCACCTTCCTTAGAAGTATTAAAAATTTAGCGTGATTTTTAATATGAATTGATAAATCCATGTTAATATAGAGAAATGACCAGGGAAGATCTGTTCTTGAGTTTGTTTTTGTTTTTGAATGTCATGTAGTTTCCTTTCGTTTCTCTCCAATATGGGCAGCTGATTTATGAATCTCTCTAGCATGTACTTTGCTTGCTTTTTTTGCTTCTTGCTAAGTTTGATTGGCAAAATTAACTTGGCCAGTTCCTTGATCATAATTTCAGAAAAAAATTTTCTACAAAATGAAAAGGCATATGATGGTATGATCATAAATTTAAAACTTAGCTGGACTACAGTTCTATTTTAAATCTGGAATATGTCACTGTTACAGAACGTAAGCTAATAACTTCTTATTGTCTTGGAAATTATGAAAATGTAAATGACTCAATGCATATGTGATAATGATTCGAACCATTTCTGCCATGTTTCAGTCAGAAATTATCTAGCTTGATTTGAGATGGTTGGAGCTATTGACAGTAACATGATATTTTTGGATTTATTGAACAGGAGAACTTTAATCTATGCGGTTGATCAAGATGCTGAGAAATCTTTCAAGACGACTGTGGAAGTAGACCGGCTAATTGATATGCTGAGAGATTCGAGTTCTAGAGAAGTAAGATAAATAATTTTTATAAAGTTTTAGTCTTCAGGTTAGCAAACTTGAGAATCAGTTTTAGTTGGATGCTACTATTTACTTGCTAACCTGACAACACTAGTCAAATTTGTCCTCAATGATAGGCTATAACCAAAAACTCCTTTCCTGGGAAGATTCCTTGATGTTCCTTAAATGCCTATTTTTTCTTAAAGTAGAAGATAAGAATTGCTGGATCATAACAGCAGTTTGATCTATTCTTTTCTTTGAGTTGTTGAATATGGGATGCTAGACTGAATAGGCCACTCCTAATCTTTCTGGTTAACAGATCACTTGGAATTTGCATTATCTGAGTGGATTGTGTTATCATTTCTCTTGTTAGCACTTACAACATTTCTAATTAGTTCAATATTCTCTTATTTTAGTATCACAAGATTTAAATTATTTTGACAAACTATTTGGTGAACCATGCTTTATGTCTTCTATGCACACACGCATGAAGGAGTCCTTGACAGCATATAATATATGAGCTCGTGTCTATTGAATTGCTTTTATCTTCTTTTGTTTCCTTCATTGGTTAAATATAAGCTAGAACAGAACCATAGAGAAATACTAGTGCCAACTTTATCAAGTCTAGACTACTAATTGATTCTTTTGGTTTTTCTTTAAACAGCTTGAAAAGCTTGTTGTTGAAAATGTTTTGGCATTCAATGAGAATTTCTGGATCCGGCTTGCTGCTAGAACTGACACATGCAAATCAGATGATGATAAAGCATGGTTTTTACTTGGTTAATTTGTTTTTTCTAAGATTTATGAACTTATAACTTTATTATCATTTTCTTTACCTTGTTTAACCTTAGTTGTTTTCTAACATAGAATTTCAGTTTCTGCTGTACAGAAGGACTATGAAGAATTGGCCGTTACTCTAATGAGCATAGTTGACCGCCTGGTTCATAAAACCAATGTAAGGAAATTCAATTGAAAATTCTAGGGATATCTTTATCAATAAGTTGTATAATCACTTCACAATGGTAGGTTGCATGATAACTTGAAGCATGGAATGCCGTACCGGCCCGTACCGGTCCGATCCTAGACCGGTACTGGAACCACTAAAAAACCGGTATTTTCCGGTTTTTTAGTCGAACCGGCCGGTACCGGCCTCGTACCGGTGCGAACCGGCCGGTTCGCACCGGTACAATTTTTTTTAGAACTACAGCGCCTCGCGCTGTGATTTTTGAAACCACCGCGTACCGGCCGGTACGTACCGGACCGGACCGGTACCGTACCGGTCCGGCCGGCCACCGGTACGCCGACCGATATCGGTACGGCGGACCTTGACTTGAAGTTTAGATGGGAGCTTGATACCCTGTCTCAAGGAATGTTGAACTGGTCCGTATCGGCTAGTTCAGCCCGTACCGAACCGGTCTGGTCTCTGACCGGTTCCATTTTGACATTAAAAAATGGTTCCAGGCCCCATAGGGACTGGAACCCAGCGGTACCATGGGGCCTGGAACCCAGCGGTATCGAGCCATAACCGGCCTGAACCGGCTAGTACTAGATGCGTACTAGACGGAACCTCCGGTATAATTAGGAACCGGTGTGTTTTCGGTGCTTTTTTTCAGTTTGCGGCGTACTGTGGGAAGCGCGCCCGCTGTGTTATGCAGACCGGTCGGTACCGGTCCGAACCGATCTAGTAGGCGATCGGTATGCCTACTGGTACCGGTTCAACATACGTTGCCCTGTCTATAAAGATAAGCCATTATGGTTTCACGTAGTGATTTTTTTTTTCATAATCATCTTTATTAACTTTATTGTTGTATGAATTCTGTCTCATGTTTATCTGTAGAAAAGAAAGCAGTTAGCAAAAATTACATGCAAACTAGACTCGTTGTGGAGCTGAGAGTGAATTCACTGAAGCATGTAGATCAACAAAGACTGAAACAGGTGCATGATCAGTAAATATATTTACCAGAACAAACTTAAAATCAGATGATAATATATTATAATTAATGATCAGAAACTGGTATAGGAGCAAGAAGCCTGCATAAAGTGACACTATAGAGGTCTAAGAACATTGATAGTTGTGGAACAGGATGAACAGAACAATATGGTTAGGAATTGTACTGTAGCAGATAATGCAAAACCAAGAGGTCATTGATTTCCAAGCTGCCGTAGACCAAACTAAAATACAAAATAGGTCAGAAAACAACTTAAGGCTTAAAGGGAAGATTGTCTTAGATGATTATTTAAGCAGCTGGAAAATCTAAATTGAAACTGCCAGCCAGCTGGGAAAATCAGGATATTTAATTGTTTAGAAAACTGTGCCAGCTTTTGTGGGTTGTTAAAGGAGGCTAGACCTATCTCAGCAGAAATATCAGCCTAATTTCTAAGAAATCTAGTTTGTCTGCAACCAACATTGCAATTATTGGAAGATTTATTTATTGCCTTCTGTTTCAACAATCTTCCAATTATAGTTAATAGCAAGTTCGCCGTACCGGTACTGGACCCCGTACCGGTACTGGACCCCGTACCGGTGCCATACTAGCATAGTGTCGGTAAGGTACAGTATGCGGTACATCTAACGTACCGAGTATCCGTACGCCACCGGTATCGGTACCGGTACCAAACCAGTATAGTACGGTACGCGGGGGATCGTCCGGTTCGGTATGGTACAGCATAACATGACTTAATAGGGATCAACTATTCCCATACTTGATTAATAGCCCTATGTTCTAGTTGAAATTTTTGAAATTATGGGCAGCAGCTAACAGGAAGTGGCTGAATTCAATTAATTCTTTGGCAGATTTGATGATTTAGTTCTGCAGTAGAAAGGGGAGCCATTGTCTTGCAAATGCTCCTAAAGCTCTCACAGAGGCTCGTGAAGGATTTGATGCTGTGTCGGTTGAAGAAAAGGTGTTTGAATTTGACATGCATGTATCGAGCTATTGCCATCCATAGAAAAATGGCATATTAAAGTGAATATTTTGTACACTTTATATGGTCATGCAAACAGTTATCCACTATTTCCTATAAAGGATGCACTGGCCACTTCCTAGCTTCTTGGACATATGCTTATTTATCAATATGAATGTCCGTTGTTTGACTTAATTCTTTTGTTTTCTCTATTTTTTAAAGAAACAAGGACTTAATTTAAGCTTCTCTTTGTATGTATACTCCAATCAAGGTTAGCCGAACCGGTACCAGAACCCATGCTGGTCGGCTACTGGTTCGGTACGGTACTGGTTCGGTTTGGGGTGAGCTGGGCAGTTTTCCTTGGTTCAGTAGACCATTTTCATTTTCAAGCCTTTTGAGATACGGAATTGGTTTGGACCGGTGTGAACCATGGAACGGTTCAAGCTATTTCCAAAAAAAGCGCCAAACTGTGCCGGTTCAATAATATCATAGTGCACCAACTTGCATGGCTTTTTCAATAATATCATAGTGCACCAACTTGCATTTTTTAAATATGGTGTCCATCTGTGACAAATATTCTTTACTGCCTCTAGGAAAGTAGTAATAAAATAAAGAGAAGCCCTTGCTATATAGCTTTTATCACTTTTGAAACTGACAGTTTCTCTAAGTCTTCTTGAAAACTCTCCGACAACCATACTTAAGAGGCCTTGTCCCATGGATGACATCAGATTTGTAGACCAGTAACAATATAGTTTGAAAACATGACATAATTGCCTCCTAACCTGTTGTCAATCATTTAATTGGTGCCACAACCAAGCCAAGATGACGTGCGACAAGAAGGCGCCTGCCATGAACCTAGAAAGCTTGTTGGTGGTTTTACTATGTTATTGATTATGTTTTTAAGCACATTTAAGTACTGAGCTCTGAAAAGTCTCCTATGTATGCTAAAACATATTCTCATAATGGTTGATTTTGTAGCTTATTTTGTCTCAACTGGAAACTAACAGACTAATAATACTTGTAAAAGCTAGAGAACTATTTGCTGTTATTACAATTCTTAGATGCTTTCAATTTTTAAATAATCATTTCTTCTCCTTTGAAGAAAATTAATGGTCACTTTTTTATTTCTTTTAATGCAGGAGAAGATAGAATCTGCAACCGATGTTCTTAAGGGAATCTTAAATCCTGTGATGGATGAGGTTGAAGAGATTTCATGGCCTCCAAAAGATCCTAAATCTCTTATTTTGATGGAGAATGTAAATCACAAACTGGAATCTAGTTGGTCAATAGACAGATACTTAAAAGGAAGACTTTCTTCTAGTTCAAACCTCAATGTTTGAACTTCTGGAGTCTCACTTGACATTATTTATGTTTCATGAATTGAACAGAGGACTTTTCCTCATTAGTTCATTTAATGCATCTATGCATCATCTATTTACTCATGGAAAAACCATAGGCATTACACATTCATCAGAGCAATATCTATAGTATTGCGTTCACCATATTGCACTTGGACTAATAATGTTTCTAGTTTATTTTTCTTTCATAAAATATGAAATAATTGGGACCTCATACTTATAGGCTTACCATTATGTTACTTCTCTGTTAGAATCATTATTTATGTTTTAAGTAATTTTTAGATTTACAGATATACACTCATATGAAGAGTACATGGCTATATGCAATAGGAAGGGCTCTTATTTCACTTTGGAAGACTGATGTAACCCTAAGGTTAGGACTGCATGGTATATGGTCCAGAGACCCTTTAGAGTTTAGAAGGTTTTACTTAAAGTAGGGTTTCAAGAGAATTTTTAGTGCTATCTAGAAAGCAAGCTAATGAACGAACCAGCAGTCAATCAGAGAAAAATAAATATGTAAAAAATGAAGAAAATAGAGAATATGGAGGAGAAATATGAAGGAGTGAGGGGAAAGAAGAAAAGGATTAACAAATCTCTCGAGAGAAGAAAATCCTTTTCTTTTTTTTAGAACTCCAAAAATTGCGAAAATACATTTCATAAACCTCTCTATAGAAACCATAAAATATATTTTTCCAGTTTCCTAAATAACCGTCCAACCAAAGTCGTTGTCTTGGTACCGGGCCCTGTACTGGTGCCACACTAGCACAGTATCGATATAGTACGGTACGAAATTTTTTTGGTATACTGAGTGTTGGTATACTACCCATACCGGATACCGGCACCAAACCGGTATGGTACGGTACGTTCCATATCACTCGATTTGGGCTGGTACGGCATACTATGCCTCCAACAAATCCACTTACTATTCATGGTACATTTCGTGCTGCAGTAACTGTAACTTCAATACTCAATGGGGAGCTGATGTGGCATGTTAACTTTAGCTCATCTACCATTTAAACAGCTCTATGATGTTCTAAATCTCAGCTTTAGACTCATTGAGACCTAATAAGAAGGGCTGCCTAGTGCATGAGGTGCCCACCATTATAGGGTTTGGAGAGAATCAGATGTACACAACCTTACCCTTCCATATGGAGTGGTTGTTTCCGTGTTTCGAACCAAGGTCACAATGAAGCAATCTTTTCGTTGCACTAAGGCTCATCCTCTAGTCATTATGACCTATTAAAACTAAAAAAAATAAGCAGAAATGAAAGAGAAAATGCAACAAATTAATAGACTAAACTAAATCGGGGCTTGATGTTGAGAACTTGCGGCCCATTGGTGCATCAAATATATGTCATCAATTGGGGAAGGAATTGGAATATTGTTATTTGGAGAACGTGGTTATTTAAAAGCATGAAATGCATCAATCATCTAGCATGTATTGTGGCTCAATATGTGTACAGTGGTCCTGCATAATACTTTTAGGGGTTTTTTTGTTGTTTATCAATTTTTTATAAAATAGGTAACTATAAAATACGATTTCTGTAAAACATATTTTACGAAAGATAGAGGGGAAACTATTTCTCATAAAACACATTTTAAAGTTTTATGACTTACCAGTTATGGCAAAACGGATTTTGTGAGAAAAAACAAACAACCATTTTTGTAAAACATTCGTTTTGAATGTTATATAAACTTGTTTCAGTAAAACTTGCCAACTAAACGACCCCTTTTTATCCTTGGAAGTGTTTTATATAGTCAATGGTGGCCACCAATGTAATGATGTGGTTGACCTATAGAGTCAATAGTTTCCTAGGTGGTTTTGCAACCACATAGTTACTAGCAAGGTTTTATGTCCTAGCAATACAAGGGGCATCCCAGCGATCCTGTCCCATTCCTGTGAAAAAAGGGGAATGAAATATGTCGGGACTTCGAAACCCATCCATGAGGGGAGAAAAGAAGAAAGAGGAAAGAAAGAAATGAAGAAAAGATGAAGAATAGGAAAAAGTGGAAGGAACGAAGAAGAAGAAAAGAAAAGAAATAAAGGGAGAAAAAAAAGAAATGAAGGAAAGAAGGAAGCAGAAAAAAGAAGAAAAAGGAAAAAAAAAATAAAGGAAAGGATAAGAAAAGAAAGAAAAAGGAAAGGAAAGGAAGGTAGAAGAAAAGAACGGAGGAAAGAAAGAAGAAAAAGAAAGAAAGAAAGAAAAGAAGAAGGAGAGAGAGATGGAGGATATCTACTGGGATGCATGACTAGGATCGCCGCCAGGATGGGGTGGAATAGTGGGGCGTCCCGTTCTATGGAGAAACTGGGACACTCCCATCCCATAGGTTTTAAAACCATGGTTACTAGTTTTCCTAGATAGGCAGCATCCATAACATGGTTGTTTGCCATAAAAATACTGTCCGTGGTTTGGATATTGCTATATATGATACATTAATATGCAAAATTTGTATTTTCCTAGAATGGATCATAATAAAATAAAATTAATTGCATGTTGAAAAGCATATATTTTATGTTTGGCATGCATAGTCTACTTGAGACTAGATGGATATCCTTGAAAAGTTCTAACTGAATTTTGACCGAAGATCTTGCAAGGTAGGTTGTACCGGTACCGGTCGCCTATTAGATCGGTACGATTTTGGTTTAGATCGATTTGAACTGGTATTGAAGCGATGGTGCGCTCGGAGAAAAAATTCCGCGAAGCGCGTAGCGCGCGTCTGCCGCATTAAATGCCAGAGAGTGCGCGGGCGGTAGGCTGCCCCGCGCACGGGTACCGGTGCGAATCGGTTCGGTTCGCACCAGACCGAGCTCGTACTGTTGTGAATAGGTCCGGTTCGCACTGGTACCAGGCTTGTACCGCTCGATTCCGGGTTCTTTGGGGCCAGAACCATTTTGCACACTGGAACCGGACCGGTCAGTGTCCGGACCGATTCGATACAGGCTAAACCGGCTGGTACGGGCCGGTTTAGCATACCATGTGTGAGGATCCGTGCGGGCGTGTGTTTAGTCCCACATCGATTATTCGCTGGGTAGATCTTGGGTACTTATACAGGATCAAGGAACCCAAATAATAATTTCGGCTAGCCATTTTGGGTGAGATCCTGGGTTGTTTCAAATGGTATCAGAGCGGACCCGGCCCATAACCTATGTGGATTAGGGGACACTGCAGCACGGATCCGTTGGGGCTGACCATAGGCTAATCGTGGTGTTTGTGATTAGATTTGAATGGATATGAACCCTTAGCCTGACGAGGATGTCAGAGCTTGAACGGGGGGAGTATGTGAGGATCCGTGCGGGCGTGTGTTTAGTCCCACATCGGTTATTCGCTGGGTAGATCTTGGGTACTTATACAGGATCAAGGAACTCAAATAATAACTTCCGGCTAGCCATTTTGGGTGAGATCCTGGGTTGTTACACCATGTCACTAACACATTCATTTACCTCAATCAAGTGAGCAGTACTTATTAATCTGAGAGGCTTAAGAATGTTGAACATGCACAATAAATTTGCAATGTATATTTTGTTTAATTCCACCTATTTGTGTAACCTAGTTATCCTCTACTCATCTTCCTTTGGTGTGTTAGTCTCAATCAAGGCTCGTCGAACCTTGTCGAACTGGTTGGTTTGTCCTATATTGAATCGGACCTATTGGTTATCAGCATGGATTGGCCGATAGAATTGAGATGCTATAAATCCCTCTTTTAAAGTCCTCTCTGTCCCTCCTCATGCCCTCGAAGCCCTTACCTCCCCTCTCTCTCCCTCTCTTGTCTCCTCCTTCGACCTTTATCCTTCGACAATGCCTTCCGACAGCATCCCGTCCATGTTCGATGACAACGACAATGTCCTGGCTAGGTGATTCCTCTCTATCGTTCGTGGTCCCCACCCAAATGTGTAGCCGTCGGATGGCTCGAAGCGCTTGCAAAGCCCCCGCTTCCCCTTTGTTCCCCTCTCTCGCCACCTCCTCTGGCCTTTGTCCTCCGATGCTGCGATGCTGCCACTCGACAGCATCTCGTCCACATCCGATGATGACGACAGCGTCTCCATCTGAGGATGACGACGTCTTGACTAGGTGAGTCATCTCTCTCTCGATCCTTGCTGCCGGATTCGGAGGTCTCAATCTCTCTCTTCCCCTCTCTCTCCATTTCCTTCTCCCTCTCCCCCTCTCCTCTACCTCCCCTTCTTTTGTTATGCCTCGATTTGGTAGGGTACGTATTGGTACAGTATCAAACCGGTTACTGGTCAACATGATCCTCAGTACCTTTTGCGAACCTTGATTATGAATATCTTACATATCAGCTTCGGCATTATTTTCTCTTTTATGCACATGTTATGCTCACGGAAACTTCTAAATATGTTTATGTACCTATGCATGGTTTACTGTGCCGGTACTAGGCACTAGACCGATTGTCCGGCGACACGGGTCGATACGGGGCCGTGCCATGCTGTGCTGGGCCTGTACCGACACAGTAGAGGAGGCGGGGGAGAGGGCGAACGGGAGAGAAAAAGTGAGAGAGAGAAGGGGGAGAGTGGGAAGGAGGCCAGCTGAAGGTGGAGGAGGCCGGTAGAGGCAAGCTTGCCAACTTCACTTAAAAATCACAAAATTTTTTGGTGGCTGGACTCCTGTTTTGAAGAAATAGGGGAATGGCCGCGACCTCCGCCTGTTGCCCATGCGCTGGCCTGCAACACCCTCTGCCGGCCTCTCCCCATCCCTCTACCCCTCCCCCACTCGCTCTCTCTTTTCCTCTCTTTTCTTCTCCTTCTCTTCTGGCAACGGGTTCCATTTCCGTTATCGGAACCGTCCAGGTCTGCCACCAGGACAGCTCAGTACGGTCGGAACCGCCCGGTTCGGGGCGGTTCCGCCGGCTCTGTACCTATGTATAGATGCATAACATAAAAAAATACATTCATGCATGCACATTTATGCGATATATCCATATTTTTTCTATGTGGATGCATGTACATCCAACCCCAGATTAATAAGGATCTTTTTTATGTTTATGTTAAAACATCTATAACTCAGTTTCAAAGGCATGTTGGATCTAATAACACTGGTGTTTTTGGCCATTTGGCTAACCAGCTAAATTATCTTTTTCAGAAAATCATATTCAATTGATGCTATATGGATATCTAATTAACGAAATTTGATAAGATTGGGAATTGTATTACAATCAATTGGTCACTAGTTGCAAGATTTTTGGGAAATATGCTTGAGAAACTCACTCTTGGACTCTTTAACTCTGGATATCATTTCTTATGTACCACTAAAAAGTCATATGATGAATTTTGCCTAATCAGCTTTTAATTGGAGAAGCATGTACTCCTTCGTACAAGTGCACTTTTTGAACCCACATAAGATAATCTTGTTAGCAAGGAACCTCTAAGAAATCTTCTGTATTGAATTCTCAAGTTTATGGTAATTTATATGGACTTCTTAAGATAGTCAATAATCAATGCCCTTAATTTGGATATTATCACCAGAAAAGAAATTGACATTCTAGTTTTTTCTTCTTCTCGTGGCTTTTCTGTTGAGTACTTTATTTGTGTCCTGAAGTCATTTCAGCCTTCAATGTTCTCCTTTTGTAATATTTGTTATCTACAGGAATTAGTTAAAAGGGAACAAGAAGGACAACTAGATGAAGGATTTCTTTCGGAGGTCAACGCCCAATTGCGGCAAGTATGTCTCATTCCTCTGAATTTTGTCACCTTTATCTTTCTTTTCCTTTGATTAACGTTGTCAATCATAAACTTTCCTCATATTATGTGAATCACATAGTTTCATGCGATTGATATTTAGTTTGAAAGGATTAACATCCATTATCCTTATTTTCCTAATAGCCAGCAAAGTGAGAATTCAAAATTATTGTACTTCTTTTCTTAATTTTTGTTATTGATTTTCAAAACGTGTTGGATCCAGCTATCTCTTAGATAACTTAATGTGAATGCAATGATTTGAAGTCCTTATCTTATACAATGAATGTTAATTGATCTCATACCGTGGAAATTTTTTAAGTAACAGTAATGTACAAAGTAACCTCCTGTTGTACAAGAGTTTGGGATGAGAACCTTTCTAGAAATTATAAGAAGAGAATAAGGTCACATAGATAAAGGAGACATGTAGAATTAAGTGGTGAGACAAAATTTGAGGGGCCAAACATAAATTAGTAAGGCATCAATTATTCAATATAATGATGTGTTTCTTACCTAATATTGATGAGGTCATAGTTGTTAAAGATACTAAGTCCCTCAAATTGCCAAATACCAAGCTAGGTGGGGAGAGACTTGGGAGGGGAAATAGGTCAAGAAACACAGAACTATTGGAAGAAAAACTTGAAATAGTGGGCTGAGCTATATCTTAGTGTGATCCGCTTACAACAAACAATATAAGAGTAGTTGACAAACTCCCAATCCATATATCAAAACCCAAAAGTAGAGTCTTTGTTCTATACGAACCATATTCAGAACAAATTTTAATATTACAATTGGTCTAATAAATCTTCCGTTACTCCAATATCTTGCAAGGTTCCTCTTCTAGTTACACTTCTTGAAAATTTAAACACCAAATCTCCAAATTTCAATTAAGTTTTAGCTCTACTATAAATTTTCTTTACAGAATTCAACAATGGGATATCCTAGTCAGGTTTGTGCTCTCCTTAGTCATATTTTTTTTTCAGCTAAAAAGTGGCAACACACCTTGTATTCAATTGATGAATGAAATGGGACAAGAGCAACATAAAAGAGCAGAAGCAGTAGAAAACTCAAAAGAGGAGAAAAAAAAAGGAGAAGAGGAGGAACTAGCAAGAGAACAAAACTAGCCCAAATATTTAGGCTCGGTCTAGGAAAGCTAGATATTAGGTTTGATCCATAGCTGGATGGCTCATCTTCCTGGCCCTCCAAGCTAGGCCCTCCATATCATCTTGAATAGGCTTGCACTTAGCGACGCGGTGATGCAAGGGCATTGGAGAAATCCTCTACCTAGGAAAGGTGGAAGAAAGGGGCAAGAAGGAAAAGAGGAGAGGAGATAAGCGGAGAGAAAGGAAGAGGTCGAGGAAAAGGGAAAAAATAAAGAGGTGGGGTTCCTTGGCTCCCAATAGAGCTTCTCTCCAGAAAGGGCTAGCAATAGAAGCTTCCTCTCCTTAAACAAATTGCTCACCCGAGTTGACATTCTTGCTTTTCTTATCAGGGGCCTGACGAAATTGTTAAGTTGCTGTACATCCAAGTCATATCTACATTCGCCATAAGCCTCCTACTAAGGCATTTTATTTTATTTTAGTTTTGAAATATTTTTCAACATGATGGATACTTAAGATAATGTTTCTCGGAAATGCATATTATTATTCATCAAACTTGGGTACCGCTCTACCCATGGTATGCCGTACCAGCCCGTATCGATCGGTATGGGCCGGTACGAACCGGTCCGGCCAGCTACTGGTATGCCGGAGCCGTGAAAACTGGTACGGGTCGGTTCTGTGCCGGAGACAAAGAAGACAAAGAGAAGAAGAGAGAGCGCAAGAAGAGAGGGAGGGAGAAGACCTATGGCATCGGAGAGTCGCGGAGGGGCGGCGGAGGCCAGGGGGCGGTGGAGCCCGGCAGCGGAGAACCGTACTGGTCCGGTTGGGGACCGGTACGCCTACCGGATCCGGTACGGCGGACCTTGGCTCTAACAATAAAACACATTAACATGCTTATTATTCTTTTTTTAATGTCAAAATTGACTGTGCTGTTCTAGCTCTGTCTAGCTACCTTTTTTCCAAGAAGAAATCTTTTCAATGATCATGAGATTGTTTAACATTTTTCCATGTGACTTTAATATAAAAAAAAAGTAAAAGTTAGCAGGATGATCTATCAAATATTACTTTGACTTAGATATCATTATCCTTTATCTATCTATCACTTATCAGTTAATCCCCATGGCTTGTTCTTTGCTTGATAGACCAAAAGGCCGGCCTAATTCCTGAAGCAAATTTTTCTGCTTTTAGTTTTACACACTAATTACCGAAACCTTTTAATTTACAAGGTCAATCAGTCATGGCTGCAATAAAGATCTTTTTGTAGTAAAGATGTTAAGCCAAGATAAAGCCTTAATTGGAAAAAAATGAAAATAAAGCTGTAGATCCTCCAATTATTAAGGTCAACATCATAAGAGAAAATTAACTCATCTTCATACTCCAATGAGTTACATGCTCCTGCATATTCCTTTTTCAGATAAATGTATTAGGTAGTACTTACACGTCCAAGGTTGTTTGGACATATCTGAACACAAAGATAGCAAGAACACATTGGAGAAGGAAAGAAATGAACCTTTCTAAGTTCAGCTAAACCTTACTGACAGTTCGGAGATAATATTGCTAACTTGAACCTCATGGAGAAGGCTTCCTACCAACATTCAGAGCTGGGGCACTTTCTGGGCCTAATCTTGGGTCTTGAAGATTATTGTTGGAGACATTACCGCTGAATTGAACCTAATGGAGAAGGCTTCACCAACATATAGACCTCAGGAAGCATTCTAGACCATACGTAGCGGCTTTGGAGCTGGCTGATGGTCTTCTTTAGAGATTCTTATATCATTTTCTAGTTTAGGCCTCTTCTCCATGCATTTTTCTTTTCTTTCTAATAGTTTTAAAACTTATTCTCTAGATGGCTTTTCACATTCTAAAAAACTTTTCTGCACACATGTTGACGATTTTTTTTGTGCGTAAAAAGAGGACCATATTTAGATATTCCCAATTTATGTTTATTTGTTAATTTTTGAGATTAAATGGGTTCCTCATTGATCATTTCATTAACTGAAATTATTCAGAAGCTTAAGTTAGTGCTTAATTGATAATTGAAATAAAATGCTTATGAAGCTTCACATCTTTAGATTAAGGTTATCAAACACTTGATTATAAAGACTTTGGCAATCTTAATTTCCTTCCCATGTGCCTTCTCTATTGGATTGAGTGATAATGGATCATATATGTCTTGTACTGGATGAAACTTGGATAGTACTATTTGGATAGAAATATGTTTGGATCAAGATCTACCAAATCGGGCCGAACCGACCCAGTGCGAAACTTGGTCGGTTTGTCTAATACATTCGGTTTCGGCCCCGTACCGGCCGGAATCTCTATCGAGCCGGCCGGAACTGGTCCTTTACCGACTGGAGCCGACTGGTAAGGTTCTGAACCGGTCGGAACAGGTAGGAACCGGTCGGTTTGGTGCAGACTTAGTGCGAACTGGCCGGTTCGCACCGAGTCAACATAGTTTCAAATCTGGTTGACACTGTGGACTGCACCTGATGCTTTAAAGATGTTTGTTGGGAAGGTTGAAGGCGTTCCTAACAGCATTTTGAAAGTGACTACTCTCTCCACCACTTCCGCTTTCTAAATATTCCAAAAACAACACCGATTCAAGCTATTAGAAGGAAAATCAAAGGCTAAATAAGGTGTGGTTCTCTCCTCTATCTCATTTTCTCTTTTTTGGAAGCTTGAAAAAATATCTCGAAAATTGCAATATAAGAGAACATTATACCAATTTTTCGATTTGGGCTTATTCTTTTATATGTCGTAGATCTATAGACAATCTACAGGCTGATATAAAACTTTTTAATTTTTGGATTATATATAATTTTTTAAAATTAAAAATATATTTTTATATTAAAAAATAATTTTTTAAAAATAAATAAAAATTAAAACAATTGTAAAATCAGAAACTTATTTAGGGGCATACAAGCTACTCTTCATAAATATTTGGTATCCATTTATTCAAAATTTTTTGCGATGCACACAGTGTTCTAGGACTAAATTTGAAAAAAATGAGAAATAAGTAGCCTCCGATGCATGTCCGAGAGTCTAGAAAGTTATATGTAGCATCCATTGTTGGGTTCTACATAGATCTGAGTTGAAATTAATTTTTTAAAATAATAATATTTAAATAATATTTTTAAATTCAAAAAGTAATAAAAAATATAAAAATGATACAAAAAATTATGAAAAATTAGTAGTACATATTATATAATTCAGAAGTAATTTTTGAAATAGAAATCATATTTTTTTGAATTTATGATATTTAAACATATTTTTAAATTTGAAAATTATTAAAAATATATAAATAAAAAAATAGTGTTGTATTCGATAAATCTGATGTATTTTTAAGATAAAAAAATTATCTTTCTTATAAATTAATTTTGCTATTTTTAGATAATTGATAAACTAACATACTTGATAAACCTACAGAAATGGAGCCATCAAGAAAAAAAAAGATCTGGAGTGTGACATTGACTGGGATCATGGGCAAATGCTTTTGGGACGGCATCATTGAAAGTGCAATTGGTGCAACATAGAGTTCAGGAGAGAATGGGTAACCAGGTTGAAGCAGCACTTGTGGGTGGTTATTCTAACGTATCTATGTGCCGAAGATGCTCACAGGAGGTTCGACAGTTGATGAAGCACTTCGCTGATTTCAGAGCTATGAAGGAGAGAGTTGCCAAGAAGAAGGCCGAGGTGGACCATTGAGTGGCAGAGCTATCTTTCTATCACTTTAGGGAGTCAGAGGAGGCATTCGCTCCAGATGACGAGGAGATACAGATTCTGGCTGCATGCAGGCAAGCCTGGATGATTAATGGCAGTAGGATGTGGTGGCCTGGCAAAGGGTTTGATTTAGGTCCTCATCCTACGAGTCAGGCTCTGGTTTTGCGAGCAATAGGACATATCCAGAGTTTAGGAGGGCCACCTCAGTTAGAGAGGCTGTCAATAGAGGTAGTGGCCAAATTGCATTTATGTTGGAGGCTTTTGGTAGCAGAAAGAAGTCATCTAGAGAGATTTCACTGGCAGTAACAATCCATGATGTAGATCCACATGCCTTCTTCAGCATAGATTTGAAGCAGCAGAGGGTTGACTTAATGCTGAATAAGGATAAGAAGGATATGTGGCGAGCTATTGGATTTTGATTCCACTTCAGCCACATTCCAGCGAATATGGCAGACAATACATACTATAGGTGTCACGCCTCCGGCCCGAGATTCGCGAGCCGGGGGTCCGCGTGAACCGCCGCACACCTGTAGGAAACTCTCCCCACGAGCATGCAAAGCATCTTAACCAAATCTCAAAATGTAACTAAAATAATTTAGCTGAAATAAATGCAATCTTATTCCATTGACTGACACAAATTAAAAAGTTTAACAGTTCTAAATACGCAGCGGAACAATAAATTACTAGCATGTAAAACTTGGTTCTTTAAATGACAAAACCTTACAATGTCTAACAATAGTCTAAGATAAAATATCAATGTAAATAAATTCTAGTCTAAGATAACTTGTGCTTCAGTTCTTCTAGTCGCTCTCCCATTTTAAAACCCTGATAGGTTAGTTCTCGGAATCTGTAAAACAACAAGAAATTGTATAATGAGCTAGATAGCCTAGTAAGTAATAAACACCTTAACTAGTCAATTTATATAATAACATAAAATATAAATACAAATTACGATGAATCAACATAATAACATAGTCAATTCCTTTTTCAAACTCAAATTCATTGAATTCCGTATCTTGCAAATATCCATATACATAATCATAAATCTATTTCGAAACAAATCACATTCATTTCAACAGCCTTTAACTACGACCACACTTATACCCTGTGGCTAGGTCAGAAACAGAACCGCACTTATACCCTGCGGAGTGGGCCAAAATACCACACTTATACTCTGCGGAGTGGACCAGAATACTGCACTTATACCCTGTGGAGTGGGCCAGAATACCATACTTATACCCTGTGGTGGGGCCAAAATTGTCAATGCATAACCCCTAATTGGCAGGGTCCAGAACATAGTTAGGCTGAGAGTTCTAAATCTGATGCACATCAAAATTCTTTTTGTAACATATTAGATATATCATAATCCGATCTAAATATGCATATACGATACAAGAACAGTAAATATAGCAATAGTCCGAAAAATATAATTTCAATTCATATATCTATTTTTCATTCAAATCATCATCTCGTAAAAATTCATAAATCACATATAAATTCATTAACAATCTATTCGATGCAAAAATAATATTATATAAATGAAGAGTCTAGAGAAGGCAGTTTATTACTTATTTGAACGCGATCCACAATAAATCCAATTAATCTCACAAATTCCTTGCAGAACCTAATATCCAAAAATCATATTTTTCTTTTAAAATTCATCATAATATATATATATATATAACTTAAATCTTAGCATCCCAGGGCTGACCCTGCAGAAGTGTCTAGCACCCCGGGTTGGGGTTCGAATTCGAGTTCATACCCATAAACCACCCTCTCCCTTTATTTATTTATTTATTTATTTTCTTTATTTCTTTTCTTTTTCTTTCTTTTCTTTTCTTTTCTTTTTCTTTTTGTTTCTTTCCCTTCCCTTTTCTTTCTTTTCTTCTCTTCTTCTCTTCTTCTCTTCTTCTCTTGAATCTTCAACCGACTTCTTTCTTCCTCCCTTCCCTTTCTTTCTTCTTTCTTTTTCTTTCTCCTCATCTTCTCCCGACTTCTTCTCCTTCCCTTCCCTTTTCTTTCTTCTTCTTTCTTCTCCCGCGAAGGGAGGTCGGTGAGCTCGGAAGAGGCCAAGTCGAGGTCGACGACGCCCGCGACGTCCGGCCCTCTCCTTCTTCCCGTGGAGGAGGCATGCGGATGGGAGAAGAAGAAGAGCCCGTGATAGTTGGCCTTCTCCTTCTTCCCTCTCTTCTTTTTTCTTTCTTTCTTTCTTTCTTTTTTTTCTAATGGTTTAACAAAGAGATGAAGCTAGGAACCTTACCTCAGCCCCGGCGAAGATTCGGCGGCTTTCTTCTTCTCCAGCGGCAAAGGAAGTAGCGGAAGACCACCCGAACCGAAGAGGAGCAGGCTTCAGCGGCTCTCTCCCTCTCTCTCGGCTGGTAGCCCAAGGAAGAACACAAACCAGGAGGGGGGTCTGGCGACTCTTCTCGGTTGGCCTCACAAGAGGAGGAAGACGCCCTAGAAAAACTAGGGAATCCTTCTATGGGATGGCTCTCTTCATCCCGTGCCCTCACGTGCGATGCACGTGAGGCCGAATCTGGTGGCTGGGCCGGTCAAGTGGACTGGGCCCAGTTCCAGGTTCTCACATCCTCCCCCCCTTAGAAGAAAATTCGTCCACGAAATTTTCATACATGTAGTTTAAAGGTAGAGAATACTTCTTCCAAATCAAGTCATAACACTCTTCAAATCAAAGTCATCTTGTCTGACCAACGTCAAATAATTCCATTCACCACACTTCCTCTGCACACACTGATTTAAACCTCAACATACTCGTGTCAAGTCTAGATTTTTTTTTTAGAATTACTTATTGGTACATTCATTATTATCTTAATCCGTGTGATCACTTTCAAAATTTAAAAGTTCATATTCTTCTTTTGACAATTAATCAAAAAAAAAATTGTTGCGTAACTATTTTATCTTTTCTAGCAACATAATGAGTCGTCTAACAAAGAGCAGTGGACATGGCTAGACAATAATTATAAATAAATATTGGGACTAGATTAATACCTGTCGTCAACACCTCAGAAGCCTGTGCATCTTGCTGTGTAAGTGCAAATACTCTTCCTTGAGTCTTTGGCCCCTGGCTTCCTTCCATTACCTGAGTAGGTCTATTCTCGTTTTTTTGTGGGCAGTTTGCAATTTTATGAATTCATTAACAATCTATTCGATGCAAAAATAATATTATATAAATGAAGAGTCTAGAGAAGGCAGTTCATTACTTACTTGAACGCGATCCACAATAAATCCAATTAATCTCACAAATTCCTCGCAGAACCTAATATCCAAAAATCATATTTTTTTTTAAAAATTTATCATAATATATATATAAAACTTAAATCTTAGCATCCCAGGGCCGACCCTGCAGAAGTGTCTAGCACCCCGGGTTGGGGTTCGCATTCGGTTTCATACCCGTAAACCACTCTTTTCCTTTATTTCTTTTTTTTTTCTTTATTTCTTTTCTTTTTCTTTCTTTTCTTTTCTTTTCTTTTCTTTTTCTATTCTTTTCTTTCCTTCCCTTCCCTTCCCTTCCCTTTTCTTTCTTTTCTTTTCTCTTCTTCTCTTCTCTAGAATCTTCTCCCGACTTCTTTCTTCCTCCCTTCCCTTTCTTTCTTCTTTCTTTTTCTTTCTCCTCCTCTTCTCCCGATTTCTTCTCCTTCCCTTCCTTTTTCTTTCTTCTTCTTTCTTCTCCCGCGAAGGGAGGTCGGCGAGCTCGGGAGAGGCCAAGTCGAGGCCGGCGACGCCTGCGACATTCGGCCCTCTCCTTCCCGCAGAGGAGGCATGCGGGCGGTAGAAGAAGAAGAGCCCGCGACGGTCGGCCTTCTCCTTCTTCCCTCTCTTCTTCTTTCTTTCTTTCTTTCTTTCTTTCTTTCTTTTCAAATGGTTTAACAAAGAGATGAAGCTAGGAACCTTACCTTAGCCCCGGCGAAGATCCGGCGGCTTTCTTCTTCTCCGACAGCAAAGGAAGTAGCGGAAGACCACCCGAACCGAAGAGAAGCGGGCTTCAGCGGCTCTCTTCCTCTCTCCCGGCTGGTAGCTTAAGGAAGAAAAACTCAAACCAGGAGGGGGGGTCTGGCGGCTCTTCTCGGTTGGCCTCACAAGAGGAGGAAGACGCCCTAGAAAAACTAGGGAATCCTTCTTCTACGGAATGGCTCCCTTCATCCCGTGCCCTCACGTGCGATGCACGTGAGGCCGAATCTGGTGGTTGGGCCGGTCAAGTGGACCGGGCCCAATTCCAGGATCTCACAATAGGTCTGCCATTTTCGCCATACATGCTGCCGGTCCCGATGTAGATCTTTCATATCCGAAGAACATATATGATGAGCTTCTTGACAGTAATAAGAAGCGAGAGAAATGGATTGCCTCCTACAAGAGCAAGCGGCCCACATATGAACTGACTGTGATGTGTGATGGTTGAACCGATCCTACTAGGCGGAGCATCAACAACTTTCTAATATACTGTGATATGAAGACGTTCTTCCACAAGTAGGTTGATGCTTCTGATCAGATGCATGTCGTCGCATACATCCTCAAACTGATGGAGGAGGTGACTGATAAGGTTGGAGAGAAGAATGTCGTGCAGGTCATCACTGATAATGGGTCGTAATATAATGCCGCCAGAAAGATCTTGATGGAGCGGCACATTGTATCGACTTCATGTTGATGGACATTGCGAAGATTCGTAGGATGCATCAGATAGTGGAGATAGCCCAAACCATCATCAGGTATATTTATAACCATACTTGGGTTCTTTCACTAATGAGAAAGTATGCGGGGAGATAGATCTTGAAATTAGGAGTCACACTGTTTGCTACCAACTACGTTGCACTTGATAGCTTTCTTGAGAAAAAGGTAGCCTTATGTTAGATGTTTGTCAGTTCTGAGTGGTAGAAAAGTAGATATGCGAGGGCCGATATTGAAGAGAGCAGTGTCGAGGACTTTGTGATGAGACAGACATTCTGCCAGCAGGCGACTGCAATAATGAAGGCTATCAGACCATTGTATGAAGTGCTTCGGGCCGTGGATAGCGAAAGGTAACCCCACATGGACTTTTTGTATCACATGATGGAAAGGGCAAAGGCTTATATTATTGAGACAGATCCGATGCATGCCCAAGAGTATATCGACATTATTGAACGACGGTGGGACTATCAGATGGATAGGGACTTGCATCTAGCAGGTAAGCAAGAATATTGAAAACTAGATTGCTCCTGTACTTATATAATTTTACTAAAATCATAGCGAACTCTACGCGCAACAAACTATCTGAACCCTCGATTCAAATACAGTGTACTTAGAATCAATATGGATGATGAATTTTTGGCTGCTCTCCGTAAAGTGATTTACAAGATGGAGCCAGTATCTTCTATTACTAATATAGTACAAAATGCTTCTTTTTTATAGACTAAAATATTTTGAGAGGGCAGCGACAACTTTGGAGTCTCGGTAGCTGTTGTAAATAAAAAAAGTATGAATCCAAGTATGTTACACATCAAAAGGACATTTATCTAGCATTAGAAAGTTACTAATATGGTACTATCTTATATGCATTTTTTTTAATATTTTTACAATTGAATGGTGGATTCATTTTGGACTGTTCGCAAAAAATTTAAAGCTACTAGCTATCCAAATCCTCTTCCAGATGATCTTCTTGAGTGGCTATAAGCATAACTAGTCCACCTTCGACTTCATCCATAGTAAGTAGAAAAATCGTTTGCCTCAACGATCTTGTATATGTTCACTAATCACTACAATCTGAGATTGTGGCTAAAGTGCATTTAGGAGAAAGTGGAGCTCAAGTAATACAGATCTGATCTATTGTGCTTTCGTTGCTGATGAGGATGATCTTATAATTGGATGGTTTGTGGACTAGCAACAGGAGTTGGAGCTTGATGTGCAAAGATCACTTCTACGACCGACCAGTTTTGTAACCAGCGAAGCTAGGGTTGATACAGGACAATGGGCTGAGCGCTATATTCTACGCATTCTCCATTTGATCAGCCACAGCTACATGGTAGCCAGTCACCACATGACTTCTTGTTCGAGACATTCTCTCAGAGATATGATCGAGAATTGCTTAGACGAGGTTACTACGTTACTTTGCAGACTCGGTCAGGAGCGCGACATACATCCTTCCAATATACCTAGGTCGAGAGGGGCACGAAGGATAAGAAGACAGTGGCCTAGCCTACCAAAAAAGCAAAATAAAATGCACCTGCAGCCCTAATGGAGAGTGTTTGAAAATAAGTCAGTACACTCAGATTCAATGACTAGAACCAGTAGCGATGACAGCTCTGGTGGTCATAGATCTGCAGGCCGGGAGAGAGTGGACAGGAGACCACTGTTTGTGAGGCAGCCATAGGAATCTTAAGCGGATAGCTATCCGGATCCTCTCTCAAACGGTCTCCTCGACTGGCTGTGAGCGCAACTGGTCCACCTTCGGCTTCCTCCACAGCAAACAGATGATCCGTTTGACACAAAAGCGCCTCAACGACCTAGTTTATGTGCACTACAATCTGCGGTTGAGACTAAAATGCATTCAAAAGAAAGTGGAGCTCAAGTATGCAGATCCCATCTATAGGACTTTTACAGATGATGATGATAATCCTATGCTCGACTGGCTTGCGGCCCAGCAGCAAGAGCCCGAGCTTGATGAGCCAGGATCGCCTCGACGACCAGCCAGTATCATAGCCACTGCAGCTATGGTCAATCCACAGCAATGGGCTGAGCGCAACATTCCACGCACTCCTACAGTTGATATGACGTGGCTAGAGGGGAGCCAGTCACCGCATGACTGGTACGACGCTTCCGTTCAGAGAGATGATCCTCTTATGCGAGGACGAGGATGCTCTACTACCCAGTCGACTCGATCAGGAGGACGTCAATCCCAACAAACAAGAAAAGGAAAGGGCCCCAATGGAGAGTGTCGAGGAGGAGACTTGGACCAGCAGCGATGAAGGTTCTGGTGGTGATGGATCTACTAGCCATGGAGGAAGTGGAGGACAGTATGGTACTACTTATGAGACACAGCCGGAGGAAGATTTTCGATACACCGGTGAGTCTCAGTTTACACATGCTACACAAGATACGGACCACGGTAGGCCGTCTGATATAGGCCGGTCAGATATCATTGCATATCAAAGAAGAGCTCCTTGAGATCGTTCAAGAGGTCAGGATGCAGCTGCAGATGACCTTCCATATGGAGTCGGATCCATTGATGTATCAAGTTCCGAGTCTTCCTATTATCCGCGGCCTCAGCCAGCCTATGAATATGGTGCATCGGAGTCATCTTCCGGTGGCTACTACCCTGCATAGCTCGAAGGATCTTACGGATCGGATTTTGGTGCCGGCATATTCGGATGGGCCCCTTAACAAGACACCTCTCAGAGCCAGAGCTTCAGCGAGAGATCCGAGAGTTCTTATGACCCAACGCGCATTCCTCGAGGATT
>JAOXJJ010020322.1:0-26188 GCA_025769935.1 Phoenix roebelenii | reverse complement strand
AAAAAGAATGAAAATCCTCTAATGTGTCCATCTTCCTTTCCCTTTACTACATCTCATATAATTATCTGCCTTTTTGAGTCTCTCTCTTTTATCTAAAACTTTTACTTCTGTTTTTGTTTTTAATAACGATTATACTCAATTACCTTACATACGGTTTTCGTATCAGTGGATATTTCAGAGCAAGTTATACACAAGTTGGTGAAAATTGGATGTAAAAATATCTATTTTATGGCTTGTATGTAACTGTGCCACCTTAACATGATTGCTATGACTAAACTTTTTTTAAAGAAAAAGAAAGGAAAAGGAGTAAACTATAGGTAGATGGGTGATCTTGTACATAGATACAGGATTTGAGATAAATAACCATTGGATTAACACAGTTTTACATCCTAGATATAGCTGCTATAATTTTATACACACACAAAAATATGTACAAGTTGTGAACTAAATTTATACATAATTTGGCAGAAGAGACGTGCTGGGATTACATTTCAAACTAGGAGATAAGTCCTTTCGACCATGATTATATATGACAAATCCTAACCCAACTGGAAATTGAGAGGTAAATACAATTTGTTTGATGGAGAAACCAAGACTCTAGAAGTATTGGATTTTATCTCTTCTAATACAACTTTATCAATTCTTCTCCATCTTCTTTTTCCCTTTTTATGAGATCTCAACTTTCCAACAGTTGTTCTCACAACTCATATACATTGCACATGGCGAGACCTAAAAATAAATAATCGTAGTTAAGAGTAATGTAAAAATTCTAGAGCTTGTCCTATTTCATTAGATATGCCATTGATAATTATTCAATATTCAACATTTCACTTGAGAAAAATATTTTGACTAGAGGATAAGCTAGATAGCTGCAGTTATCCATGATGAAAACCACATAGGCTATTGAGTAATTCTAGCAATCTTCTAAATTGCAAAGTGCATGATGATGCGTACAAGCTAAGCCATGTCAGCTATCAATTAGGGCCCATGCATGAAAAAGTGCCAGCTTGTGCATGCCATGCACTTAGCATTTGCTTCGAAGAAGGATTAAATAAATTTTTATAGGGACCAATGTTGATACAGATACCATTGGATAGTTCTCTCTCTCTCTCTCTACTTTTTTTAGGAGCTCTACCAAAAACCTTTTGTACGTTTCATCCTTACAAGAAAATAATTCCAATTGTATACAAATTGTATAGTATAATTCTGTATATGTTTATGCACTCAAGTGCCCATCACCCCTAAAATATTTTGACGCACAAATAAAAGAAACTATATATTTATCTCTTTTTTGATAAAAGAAGGAATAAAAGTTCTGCCTGTTTCATAAGGCTATAAAGAGAGAAATGTAAAGATACTTATGGTATCCATAAAGAAACCACAAAAGCATCTCAATAATAATAAAGTCATCATCTCGTAGAACCCACCCTATGTTTGGGGTTCCATAGGACCTAGGTTTGATTTGTAATTACCACCTAGCTAGCTAAGGTGCTAGAAAGCTATCTAATGGATAAAGCTATAGATAAGGATCAAATTTTACGATGGAAAAGAGCTATTAATGTAACCCAACCACCTCTTCTGTGAAGGAGGTCCTAAAGAAAGATAGGCTTTCTAATATATCCTTAGATGCATAAATGAAAATGAAAAAAAGAGATGAAGAGAAGAGGAAAAAAAGGAGAGAGGGGTGTAGAGTCTGGTGCTCCTTTGAAGCCCATCAAATGGTTATCAGAAAAATTAGGGTTAGGTTTTTAATAGAAAGAGGAGAAGGAAGATGAAAAGGGAGATGGTTAAGCTTTAGAATGGCTCAAGAAAGGTATAGTTTCTTTAAGAGTATTCCAAATTTTAGCCTACTTATAAAAGCTTTCTTCTATGATTTTTTTCTTAGATTTTGGAAGAGGAAAGAGGGTTTTATAGTGAGAGATGAGGGATTCTAATATTAAGATTTAATGACCATATGGTTGTCCTAAATTTTATGTCTAGGAGAGGGAGATTAAGTGGCTTAATCCTAGAGGCTAAGAGATTGAGAAAAAAATGATGAGATAGCGCAAATGAAGGATTGAGACGGTAAGAGAATATATTTCTCTGGATTGTGTTCCTTTGGAGGGATAGAATTGTATAGATAGGCGAAGAATTGGTTTTAGGGCTATGATAAAATCATAAAAGATTTCAAGGTTAATGAATTTGAGATGGCATGGTTGCATTGCATAAGAGATATAAAGAGAGGATTGAAAAGGTAGAAGGTGGAGATGTAAGAAGGGTGGGTTTGTTTAATTATGTTTCTTTGGAAGGCTAGTATTAGAGTAAAGAGAAGAATGTTAGGATTAGGGGAGAGATGAGGAGGTGAGCTAGATAGAGGAATTTGATTGGATCCTACCCTCCTCCAAGCATTGATGATGTGGAGGTCAATGGATGGTTGCAATCTTATAGAAGAAGGGAGTGTCATCTAATTGTATAACTTGATGGTAGTATTGATGTGAATGCTATTAGTTCTAGGAGTAAGGTTTAGGATTACTTAGACTTTTTTGGAAAGGATAAGAGGACCAAACACAGCATACCAATATTAATTAAGAAATGCATGTCAAGGATTTGGAATCTAAATCGATAACATTAATTACGAGAAAAAATCTTAGTCATTTAGTGGAACAAGGATTCAATGTGACAAGAGAAGAGTAAGGAAGGAATTAAATTAGTTAGAAGGAATAATGATGTCGAGACCTCTTAGGATACCACTTGGTAAGTCATCCAATGAGAGAGAAGGATGTGGATTAAGATGAGTATGGTTTTATCATAGTGTGTTCTTCTGGGAATACACTTATGATAAAAAAAGATATGGTGAGGATATAAAGAGATCCAATAATATATAGACTTAGCCCAATTTTACATTTGATTTCTGAGGGTTTAATTTGGAATATATGTATGATATTTGGAGGCTAATTAGGCTCATGTGCCCTCAAATCGGATAAATTGGGTTAGGGAGGATGAGTAGGCTTAAGGAGGGGTTGGTTTGGTTGGGTAAAACTTGGATTGAGTATGATTAAATATGATTGGGTTTGATTAGGTATGGGATATGCTCAAAAAAGTTGACTTCACTAGATTTGTTTAGGATATTGTTGATTTGGTTGGCTAAATTTAGGATTGGGCTGGATCAAATGAACCGAGATTTGGATTGGATGGATTAAGATTTAGGTCGGATAGGCTAGAGTTTTTTTGCCGCTATGTAAGGAAGTTACTCCTTTTATAGCTAGGAGTATCTACACTGCAATAAATCAGGTAATAGGGGTAGCATATGTTTTATCAATTAATTTTTCTTATAGGACTATTTGTGAGAGTGCCTTGCCATCGTTGGCTCAATTGATTGCCTAGATTTATCCTACAGTAGAATGTATTTATTTCTTTTTATTGATATTATTATTATAGTAATTTTCTACTCTCTTGGCATATTCTAGATATATATTTACTTAATCTATATCTATTTTAATAATAATCATAAATTGAAAATTAGAGGATTAGTCTAAGCAACACTAGCCACATTCCTTGTCCAAAGAAAATTGCTACAATTTTGAATAGAGAAGATCCAACATCCTTTTCTGAGGGTGAGAAAGATTAATCATTAAGATACTATAATGAAAAAGAGTCGGACCAATGCTGATTGAACTATCTGATGCAACATGTGCTCTAGGATCACATGATGATTCGCTTGGTAAGAACCGAGACCCTTCGGTGGTCAACCTATGGTTACGTTACGATAGCTCGGGTTGGTTAGTCAAGTAAATGGCGGCTACAGGAAGACATACTTAATGAAGCGGTGAAGCGGTCCAGCACTAACTAAACAATAGCCATGACCGGCTAGTGAGCCACTAAGAGATCGGTTCTGCTTGGGAAGGGTCTACCCCAAAAAGAGTGTGACAGATTCACCGAGAGCCATTACAATTACAATTACTTCGATCACCGTAGCCAAATCTTTCATCCCTGGACTCGGTTTTAGTTCCAGTGGATCGATTGGCATGGGATTGATCAAGGAATTGAGAACTCAATCATGAACACATCCTGCATGTGGGCATTGCGTCTCTAAAGCCATATTTGAAAAAGCACTTTTGAAGCAACTGAGAGCTTCTTGGATCACATGATGAGTTGCATGAAAGCACGGCTCATGTGAATTTATAGCCATGCGCTTTCATGCATCTTAGATGTGAATGAAGGACCCATGCTGCATTGAACCAAATAGTTCGATGAACAATGGACCCAACCAGCATTCTATCATAATTTATACATGCTAATGTCAAGTATTAACTTGAATGTGTCCTCTATGTTGTGGAGCTTTCACCCAAATGTTCATTCTTCATGTATTTCTATCATTCACCTCTTTATGAAGTTGATACGTTATGATAGGATAGATTTCTATCTTACAAGATGGGGTCATAGAGAAGATAATTTACAAAGTGCACCCCCCTTTTCTTTGATGTGCTCCTTATAATTTCCGATTAAAGAATAGTCTTATACTTTGATTTATTTGTTACTATCTCATAGTTTCATAGGACAAAAAAGTGCTTTGATATGATCATCACATCAGAACAAAACTATCTCCATATTGTGTTTAGTTCCTAGATAACTAACAAAGCGATGGCTAAAATTAAGCACCAGTATCCACCAATTTACCAATTAATTGTGAAGCTTAAAAAAGGGTTATTTGGCTATTGCTCAATTAACCACACGTTTTTGCTAAGATGGTAAAATATTGTTTGCTTGAAAAAAATTATGGATAGTCTCACCTTTTGAATTAAATAGAAAAAATGTGGCAACAGAGAAATATAATAGGCAATAGCTCTCTTTTTTTCCAAGAAGACTTCTTAAAAATCTATTCCATGCCTCGGGTGTTCTTCTCAGCAGTAGGCAATGGCTATTTCTGGGATTTTGTTATTGTTATGATCAGGCTCTTCTTCTTCCTCCTCTCTCTCCAAGTTTGGTTGAAATATCATGGGATAGGTCGGTTGATCCACGGAATGACGTTTATTTATCTCGAGACAATTTATGGTCGCATTGTAAGCTCTCTGTCCCCAGCCATGTTGAAAAGATATTTAGGAGCTAAAGTCGGACAATTTGTGACTTGGGACATTTCTGAGCAATTTCTCCATCATATATGGGCTTTATCTATTTATTTATATATTTTCTAGCTTCGAATTCCGGTGTGAGCACCATTTTGTGTCAATTTTGAAGCTCATACAACTCAGGCTGGACTTACCAAGTCATTGCGCATCTAGCATATAATATGGTCGCAGCATCAAGAACCAATCTTTTAATCCACTGTAACAAGATCCAATGACTCCATCCATTTGGTTAAGGGATCGACGAGTTTGTCATAAGAGGTTCTCTCAACAGTTGGAAGGGTATGGAAGAAGTTCAGATGACTCACAGAACAAATTCTAAAAGAAATAGCCCTTAAACCATCAAAAGTAAAGGTTGTTTATGTTATTACAGTATTGCACAAATTGCAAGTAAAGAACATATGTAAGGTGGCTACGGCAACTACCATCCAGATAATTTTGAGCACAGTTAGCAACAACCCTGCTTGCTTCAGCTTAAACTCAAACCTTTTCCAGCTTCAGATTAACATGAATGGAATCGAATTCGTTCATGGAAGCAACCACTCCTTCCTCTCCCTCAATGAAACGAAGCAAAGGTGAAGCCCCATAAGCACCATTGTCACTGGCTCTCGGTGAAGAGTCATCAAGTGATCGACACATAGTCACGGAATAACTGATACAAATCACTCGGCACCAAATAAATCCATGCTGGCTGCCCTCCAGTTTATTCTTTCCGTACGCGAAAAAGCAGTTCAAAAAAAATTGGTAGAAACTAACCAAATGAGGTAGGAGAATGCAAGGGCTAGGTTGCCCGGACTATTTCATCCAACTATTTCGTACGCGGACTAAGTCAGTTCGGTTGGAAGAGTTTGCCCGGTCAAATATCGTAAAGCTTTCCTACCTCCTAATCCGTTTCGCTCATGTAATCACCATTATGAGAAGCAAAGTGCTCTCTTAATTGCAGATTTTTCTTTAGCATAATCTAAGGATCGATAAGTTTTGGAGCTACTCCTTCCCCCCCTCCATTCATTCTCTCGAAACCAACCAAATATAAACGGAGCACAAATGAAGCTATAATAACGTGTCTCACAATGTTCGGCAAAATGTATATGAACTTCTCGAATTACAAAACAAACTTCAATGAAACAGAGCATGAGCGGAACCACTTCCTGCAACAAAGCAGGTCGCAATTCCGATGCCGGAAAATTAAATCTCACAAAGCAAATATTCATAGTCTTTAACAAGAGATCATCAGCAAATTAGCATAGAACAAGACCACCCGTCCGGTTTCTTGTACCAAAGCAGAGGAGCAGTAAAAATTAAACAAATATATACAAGTAGAAGCTGTTAGGCTTGAGAAGCGGAGAGGCAGAGAAAGAAGGCATGCGAAATTAAAGGGCAAGAGAGTCATCAAAATTCCACAGCATCCCCATACTCGAAGGCACGGCCGCTTGCTGATTACAGGCAGTTGTCCCCGCCTCCGGCAGCACCGCCGCCGCCGCCACCTCCGGCTGCGGCACCGCTCCGCCCTCCATGTACGGGATATCGAAGAAATTCATGTACGTCTCGTACGCCATCAGCTCCTCCGACAGCCTCTTCACCTCTCCGCCAGCATCGCCGCCGTTGGCAACCGCCGGAGCAGGGGAAGGCTCGGGGGTTTCCAATTTCGGAGCAACGGATGGATGGCCCTGGTAGACGGAGGGGAAGGAAGAGGGGATGGGGCCGCGTGGGTAGTGGCGCGATGGATGGGATTGGGATTGGGATTTAGGGGGCTCGGGAGCGGGGTCTTCGTTGGGGAAGTTGACCTTCGCCTTCTTGCCACGGATGCGGCGAGCCTCGCGGTCGTAGGCGCGGGCTGCGTCCTCGGCGGTATTGAAGGTGCCGAGCCACACGCGCACGCCCTTCATGGGGTCCCGGATCTCGGCCGCCCACTTCCCCCAAGGCCGCTGCCGGATCCCTCTGTAAAGATTCTTCCTTTCCCTCTTCCTCTTCGCTGCATGCAACAAATTATTCTTTATTTTCCAAGAAAAAAAACCAAACCAAACTAAGGAGATCGCGATGGGAATAGAAGAGAAGAAGAATACGTTTCTCGGAGGGAGCAGAGACGGGCTCGGGCGTATTGGGGAAGAAAGAGTCGGAGGCGTCGAGCCAGAGGTCGAAGGCGGAGAGGAGGCGGTTGGAGCCGCTGCTCTTCCGGGGAGGGATGAAGTCGGAGATGATGGCGCCACCGCACATGGCTGGACTGATGCGAGCTTTCTACGAGGAGAGGTAAGGTATAAGTGGAGAGAAGGGGATGGGTTTATGGGCGTTATGGGGGAGGAAGGAGGAATGGCGGTGATGGGGCGTTTGAGGCGGCGAGGGTGGCTTATATAGAGATTGCGATTTGCCTTCTTTTTTTTTCGGATTGCGTTGCGTCACGCTGGTCTCGCTGCCCGGAAGATGCGCGTGGGCCAGAGGAGCCAGCAATCCGGCTTATCCACACGCGGTCTGGGCGCAACGACCACTAGTTCTTGTCATAATTACGATGTTAAGCGTACGATAGCGCCTGTTACAAACTTAGAATGCGGGCGGATATGTCGTGATGATTTTTTTTTTTTTTTTGGTCCTTTCCTTTGGAAATGGGTCTTATCATGTCAGATGGGTGCATCTCCTTCTCGTAATTTGTAATCTGTCATGACTCGATGTAGGCCGTAGAGGTCTCGAGACGGACTGTACTACTGTTCGATTACATTGAATTATGAATTATCGTCAATGTCCGTGTTATCTGCTTGTAACTTGTGAGTAATCCACATTTGAAAAATAGTTTTACGTCAACTTAAGGACATGAATTTAAAAGCAAAAGTGGACCGAATATCCATTTAAGTCTATGTTTTATACAAATATATTCGAATATAAATAAAAATTTGAGCCCATATCCGAATATTCAATTCTATTTATAACATAATTTAATTTTAGATAGTACTGATGAAAAATAAATGATAATATTAATATGCTATTAACTTGATTATCATTCGCTTAGTACATCTTTGATTCTACGGTTGTAAAGTTTGATTATCTGATGTATATCTGTATTTATTTTTATATTTTTGGTATCCGATTTGTATCCTGTTTAAAATAAATATGGATATAAATTTTTGTATTCGACTAATATTCGTATTCATCAACTAAAACAAATATGGATATGGATATGCTAATATCTAATCCGATTTCAATCTTACTTGCATTGTATAAGTATAGTGTATGTCACGCCCAACCCATTTCCTTGCTAATTATATATGGACTATTAATATATTTACATGTGAACTATAAATTTTTCTTGTGAAAAGGCTATTTAAATCAACATATTCCCTAACTTTCAAGAAAGATTAGGATTTTGTTTTTTTCTCACAACTAACTACTTATAAATACAAATAAAGGTCCCTTAGCTTAAAGTATGAATTATTATAATTTTCTTCACCATTACAAAAAGCATAAGGTCGATCTATGTTGATCTCCTTCACAAGTAGGATCGAGGCTACCGATAAATTGGATTACTTGCGCTTCCGATGGTACTTGTAAGTGTTATAATCTGGTTACTGAAGTAAAAGTTTATATTATGAAGGATTAGGATTAAGTGGTAATCCAATAAAGATCAGCAGGATAATGCTGTAGGGAGTTAATACAGCATTTGTAGTGCAGAGGATGGATGGGCAAAGTCGGAAATACGAGACATAGCGTGGGCAATTGCACCGGCCAGTTAAAAAAAGAGGGCGTGGGCTTCTACCAGCCATCACCAAGCTGTAAGCAACGAACGACTTTTTAGTCGGCTGTCCGTTCGGCGCGACGGTGCGGTCCAATTTTGTCGTCTTCTTTCGTCGACGGAGAAGCTGAGATCCGTAGAAAGCCACGTAGAGGTCCAACTTCCTCTTATCATGCACTAGGGTTCACCACATGCTAGCCGCGTTACCTAATCCCGGCCGGTCAGCTCGAGGAAGCCGCATTTCTCGCGCGAAAAAAGATTGTTAAAGCTCGAGACCGAGGGTGCACATGGTATTTTGGCCCGCGGATTTTAAATGAGAAAAGACGAACGTTCTGGAAGCGATTCGCTTGCGTGAGCCACGGGAATCGGAATATATATATTTTTTTATATAAAAAAGAACAGAACGAAAGCATGGGAGTGGTTTACCTCGTAACGCAAAACGGGTGCATAGATGCCACCAAATTGGTAGCATGATAGTAAGAAGACGATAAATTCCTTTGAGCTTTTCGAATTCAAAATGTGCTGATATCGATTAAATTAAAAAACCAAATGTTCCATATCCAGACGGCTCGTTGGCGGATACATTTTTCTCGGATCGAAAAAGGCATGCAAAAATTTGCGATCTGTATCGAACATTTTCTAGTAGAATGGAGGCTCGGTAGACAGGCTGCTACGCGGGTGAGCTGCTCCCTCCCCCTTCCCTCTTTTTTTTTCAAAAAAAAAATGGTGCATAGATGTATGACACGTATCCTGTATTTTAATCCAAGTGGATGTCTCCCCCTTTAATCCATCGCCTCAATTCAATCACCTCTTTTTTTTCTTTCTCTATTTTTTGATTCAACAAAAAATTTCATCTCGCTTTGTTTTTTTTATAAAACGGATAACACCAATTCAAGGGTAGAAAGACAACGTCGCCGTCGGTGTGAAGACTTGCTGGAGAGAAAATTGTTAATCAAATGTTTGGACGAGCATGATATGTTTACTTTTGATTTTTATACATGATGATGCACACGATAGAGTGTTGGAAGTTTAAGGAGTAGACTTAGAAATTTTTAGTATTCGCAATTCCGGCTTGGAATGGGTAAATGATAAAATAATTTGATTAGTCAGCTTGTCGAAGATTTACAGGGATGTGAATTTTTGAGTAGAAGATATGTAGTATTTGTTGAGTCATGGAAATATTGTTTATGTTGGACTTTTTTGATGTATGTGATTTGGAATTTGGATGATAGTTCGCGTGTGTGAACTATCTTTATATTATGTTTTGAGTCGACTTAAAGTATCATGTTATATGATTTTTAGGTGATAATATTTGGTTTTGTACTATATATTGTTTATGTTATATGATATTGATTTGTATCATGAATCTATATAGTTTATTCTTTCTTATAATATGATATTATGATATATATTTTATGAGGTATGTGCTATTAATAATGTTTATTTATTATAGAATGGAAGAAGAGAATATTTTAGGAGTGAAAGTAGAATGGATAAGATCGGTCATTGTTCGGATGTGGATAGAAATTTAAGCGCCCAACTGATATCTTTATCTGTATCTATATCCTTCAAAAAAAAAATTAATATGAATACGAATAGACAACCATCCAATCCATATTCAAATATTCAATTCTATTTGTAACTCTATTTAATTTTATATAGCATTCATAATTTTTTTTAAAAAATCAATGACTGCACGCCTGCACTAACATGCTATTTACTTGATTTATCATGTACTTAGTAATATATTTGATTATGTAGTCATAAAGTTTAATTATCTGACTTATATCAATATTTATATCCCTATTTTTGGTATCTGATTTGTTTCTTATCCATTTAAAACAAATATGAATATGAATTTTTGCATCCCACTAATATTTATATTCGTATTTGTATTTGTCAAATAAAACAAATATGAATATGGATATACTAATATTCGATCCAATTTCAACTCTAAAATATTTTGATGCCAAATTTTTAATTTTTTTATATAAACTATACATGACACTAAACAGGTATGTCAGCGTGCTCATATGCTTTTCTTTCATATCTTTAAAAAATTGATATATTATTTAAACTTAAAAAATTGAAGCTTGTTTTTTAATTTATGCTGTAGCATGTTAAGCTATTTTTCATTTATGCTATTTATTTATAATATAGTTATTATGATTTAAAAAATTTGAATAAAATAAGGTGATAATAATGCTATTACGTTATGCATTATTTGTAATATGTTGTTATAGTATCAAAATTTTAAAGTTTTTTTTATTTTTATATAATAAAAACTACTGCAATTATTACATTATGGTGCCATCATTCAACTTTGGTTGATCCGACGGTTGAATTGGTGATCCCGGACACGGTCCTTTCTCCAGCTCCATGAGTGGTTCGATTTTTGGAAACATAGTATGGATAAAAGAAAATTGAATGTTAAATTAGAGCTTAAAATCCTCTCAAATAAAAAAAAAAATAAAGAGCAAACCTTCAAACGAAGTCATTTCCTCCCAATCTAAAATCAGTTATGTGAAGCAAGCTAGTGGCGCATGAGCTAGCCGCTTGAAGGAAATTTTTCAAACAGTTTGGCAAGCGGCGTCATAGCTTGTTGACCAGGATGACTTCATAGTTGATCAGGATCGGGCGAGGTGATGGTGGGACCTCAAGAGAATGGGGGGCGGGCCTCTTGGAAGAGGCCGAATGGAGCACACGCGCTGCCGTCGCCATCATGGTGTTCCATGGCCATGGACTAAAGGTCATTTCATTGGGGTCACTTTATTATGTTGCCAAAGTTATCTCTAGGTTTTGAAAACAAAGGAAAGATTAATACTAGAGTTCGGATGGCTGGCGGAAGCCATCTAAGATAGCCCATCATCTGTCACCAAAGAAGAAATATCTCATTTCGAATTCGGCGGTATGTAGATACAGTGAGCCAGCTCGGGTTTGAATAGGAGGCTGGGGTCGATTCACGTGCTAAGGCGTGTTGAGCGCAGAACACTGATGTGGTGTGCCGAGCTAGCAAGTTTGGACCCGTGGACGTGGCGATGCTAGAGGCTGCGTCTAGTGTGGGCCATATCAAGCGAGCCAGAAGCTCACCAACGGATCGACGACCCTCCTACCCTAGAGAGGCTAACCTCTCTCTAGCCTAGCAAGAGGGTGAGCCCTTTGAAGCCCATGATGCCCCCTCTATCCCCGAAGGAGGGAGCGAGCCTTCGGTGGTCCCCTTGCCTTTAACATCGCCGACCGAAGTGGGGGTGTCGGCATTTCCGAAAGGTGTCTTGGTGGTGGGGGGATCCATGAAGGGCTGAGGGCTTGGTGGCTTGGGTCAACCGGACTATGCAATTGATCGGCTAGAGGCTCGAGGGACACCGGTGAAGCTCGATGGCGCCGCTGAAGTTGCCGATTCAGAGAGACTGGACCTCGGGTCGGCGACATCCAACCATGGGCGTGCGGTGAGAAAGCTGAAGGAGGTCTTGACAGTGGATAAGCTTGGCTCGGCTGGCAAGGCTATGGCATGTGGGCTGACCGAGTGCAGTCGGAGGACTGATGCGGGCCATATGGGGACCAACAAACCGGATGGGAGGAGTAGTTCGATAGATGGGGGCACAACGCATCCATTTGGAAGTAAACTCAACTACTTGTGATTAGGTGGATCCAAGGCTATGTGAAAGTATGGGATGAGCACCTGTTGCTATAGGACATCAAAGACCTGTTAAGGGACTATGTGGCCTCCTAGGTTACTCATGCTTAATGTGAGGCAAACAACGCAACTAATTAGGTCGCCTCGTTTGTTACGCAGCACTTTGGTGGCCGGCTTTGTGAGAGCTATGAGTCAGCTCCACCTCCTCTTCATCACCTTCTTTATGTTGATTTTTTTGGATGTACTCATGCTAGCATGATATGATGTATCCGACTTACCAAATGAATAAAATTAGGGTTAGCATTAAAGAGCTGGCTAGGATTAGGGTTGAAGAATTGAAGAAAAGAGAAAGGAGAAGAGAGAAACATGTTTTGGAGCTAAAAAAGAGTATCAAATGAATTAGAAGAATAGGGAAGACAAGGCAAAAATCACTCAACCGAAATCAATTAATTCAAAGAGTCTATCACTATATGCGCATAAAAAGATCAATGGTACTACTGATTGGGTCGCTATTTATGCAACTATGTAAGGCTTTTTCAGCTGTACCCAAGCACTTCCGGAACATTATAGTGGTTGATGGAAGTGGTTGTATCTACTCTCGAACTTTGTGCAACAGGCATTACAACAATAATAATAAAAAAAGTCTGCCACTTGCGTTTAAAATTCTAGGGTACGTGCCATGTTCTTATGCCTTCAACCTCGAGGCAAGCATATTGCAGTGCGAGGTAAATCACTTTCCTAAAGTATTAATGTTGTTGACAATATTACATCATTACATGGACAGTCGTGGTTTAGAGACAGTCCCTCTCCAATTCAATCCTGAACCGGAGAAAGCCCTAAACAACTCTCTGACCCATGTATTGTTTGGGTCTCAATCATGGCTGCTTAATTGTCATTACACTATACACCAGCGATTGTGATTGAGAAATAGATCCTTTATAGTTCAAACCCAAAGTGGTCGAGAGAGTACTCAAATTCTCTTTTCCATCGTTACGGCTCGAAAGAAAAATCTTGAGTTTGAATCCAAAACGCCTTTTCCTATCATGTTTTCAGAAAAAAATATATTTAGATAAGTATGATAGAGATATGTTACCCAGCCTACCTAGATGAAGATCAAATTTTAATCTGAAATTGGAGCCTCTTTCATGGAGTCTTAACTTCAATTTATTATCATATTATTTTTGTTATCATTGTCGTGCTATCAAAAGTAAATGATGCATGTTAGAATTCCCCCAAATTATTTTTTCTACCAAAAAAAAAAATTTTTTTTTTTTTTCCTTCGAGTGCAGGTTACTTCCACTTTGTTAGTGTAAAATAATAGTTTTTTAATATACAGAGGAATGGAGCTGAATGAAGCGCTTACGATTTCAAGATACGTCATAAGCAAAGTCGAAGACGGCAGTACGCATGCAACCGGTCTCGTACAAGTTGTTCAAAGAATCTGGTCTCGTGCAAGTTGTCTCGTACAAGTTGTTCAAAGAATCTGGTCTTGTAGGTACTATCTTGAATGCAATCCTGAACGTTGACTGCACTGTTTTGGTAAAAACGTTGACCGTACTTTGAGTAGGCTTCAAGGAAAGAGAGGGAGAGAGAGAGAGGGGTAAGGCAACGTCAACTTTGTCTTACTTTATCTACGTCATAGCTGGTGTTTTTTTTTTTTTGTTCGTTTTATATTATATATAGTTTTGTTACACATAGTCCACGAGACATTCCATTTGTAATTAAATGGCCCTCCTTTCATCTAGATGGGGCCAAATTCAGATCATGAACCGCACCAGGCCGTGCTAGTTATGACTCACGAAATTGAGAACGATGTTGACCGATACTATCATTACTTGTGTCGAAACCCACTGGGACAATCCCTCTCTATCCTGTTATATCTGGGGATGAACACTACATTATTATAGTATGGTTAGCTATACATGATGATCCAAGCAAACTAGATTTGATGTGTATAGTTCTATACCAAGGGAGATGTTCCAGCAAGAGAGAGAGAGAGAGAGAGAGAGAGAGAGACTTATACTCTTGCTTTGAAAATAAATCATCATCATTAAATTACAAGGAAATTTCAAGGAAAAATTTAAGACATGATATATTTTATATTAGATTACATGCTAAATTAATTAAATATTTTAGTATACTTAATATCACAAAGGAAATTCTAAGCAAAAATTTATTCATTAAAGTAATAAGAATAGAGCTTATCTTTTCATGTCATCTGCAGTATCTAGACAGCACAACAGAACCATACTCATTGCTTGAGGTAGTACCATTTTTTATAAATAGAAAATAGGGCCCTACATAAACCAAACTTGCTCAAGATTAAACCAACAGTATAAAGTCTCCTTTTCCCTTAAAAACTCTTTTGTTTTGCTTAAGTCATGAGGCAGGTTGCCAACCTCAAGGCCATGCCAAGTGAAGGCAGCAATTTATGATTCTACTTAGCAATACAACCCGCAACTGATCCGATTTAAATTACTCCAAATTTTGCATAAGCTGGCACAAGCCGCCCCCACTTAAGTCGAAATTGGTCAGCTTAAATTTTAGAGTCCTGACTCTTATGTCCCTTTTTGACCCATTTAATAGTTAGGTCCAATTATGACTTGACTCATTTAATTTGTTTATCTGTCTGATTTAAAATTCATGGAACCCATTCAAAACTTGTTTACTCTGATTAGACCCATTCATTAAACTGGTTGAATGGCTTAGATGGGGATACCTGTTTAATTAAGAGATCGGGAAATTTTTAATCCATTCAATAAATATGTTAGGTCCGAGTGTATAGAAAAGTAAAAGCAACGATTCAACGAAGACATTCTTATTTATGATGGGGAGTGAAAAAACATTCATCCAGATGTTTTATAAATCAGTGGGCGCGGTGAAAAAAGGGCATCACTACCATGCAAGGCAGAAGTCAAATAATTATCATTTACTAAAACAAGATTTAGCAGTGCATTTCATGAAGATTTTACGGTACCTGAAATATTATTTTCTATTTGGAATCTGATTAAATTGAGTGGGGAACGAAATGCAAGGCTGCATGAGATCTGGATGGATGTGCAAAAAGTTATTAAATAGAATCTGATAATTAATTGCTATGCTAGTGAATTATTACTGGATAATGCAGTCTAGTCAGATCAAAGAAGTAAGAAAAGATGTGTTGATACATGTAATCTATGCTTTTCGCTATGTGTGAAGTATGCAACTGGATTAAATTGAGTGGGGAACGAAATGCAGGACTGCATGAGACCTGGATGCATGCGCAAGTTATTAAATAGAATCCGATAATTGCTATTCTAGTGAATTATTACTGGATAATGGAGTCTAGTAAGATCAAAGGAGTAAGAATAGATGTATTGATACATGTAATCTATGCTTTTCAGTTTTCACTATGTGTACAGTATGTAAGTTTGGAAGTACAAGGTAATGCTTGAGCTTTAAATGAGCAACAAAGATATCTCTAAGACTCAGGGAAATAATCTAGTAAACAAAAATAAACATTTTTTTTTTTGAATATATAAGAATTTGGACAGCAAAGAAAACTAGAATCCAAGTTAATTCTTAGTACAAATCCTCTGTGGCTTTACCAAATATCTTAGTTGGCACCCTCTGTAAATATTTGCATTACAAAACTTAAAAATTTTGAGATAGCTTGAAGACTAGGAGGTATCAAACGTGAAGTAGTTTCTTTCCTTCAATTTATCAACTTTTTGATGATCATTTCCCCCATATTTTGAATTCCAGAGAGTTTTATCGTGATTTGCCTGATTTTCCTATTCAAAATTTAGCTTTCTTATCATCCATATATTTCAGGCCTCAGCCCCTATTTGTTAATTATTTTCATCCAAGTTTTAGTCTTTTTTATATTTGGGCTGTGGGTGTCGCAGAAGCCTGAATCTTTTTACGTATGGCAAACTTACGTAGGCAAGTGTTAGCCAGCAATGCAAGCCAACCTTCGTCTTGGCCCTCATCACCATAATTAATCCACGTCAGCAATAACTTAAGTATTCGAAAGGGTTTACCGACAAACATTTAAATCACGGGAGGCGTCAAGGGCTTATTTAATTCATGCAAATCTCTCAGAAGTTAAAATCTTTATAGAAAAAAAGCTATAATATAGAGTGATCGATGCAGATTGTTACATTATTTCTAAAATTATGCTACCAGATGTAGATGTTGATCACTCATATCCAAAACGGCTTCATGTTTTCCTTTCTCGTTATATCACCTTATAAACAACTGCTCAAGTTCAAAGACAAAATAATCAAAAAAAATTTCATCAAATTAATAAACATAAAATATTTCAATATAAGCACATATTTTTTTCTATCCTAATATGAATATTTATCTTTTATAATTAATATTTTTTGAAAATTATTATTGATCTTTTTTGTTAGTGAGATGTTCGAAACAACATTATCAATAATTATTAAACATATTTTATTTATAACGTATTTTTATTTTAATTTTTAAGTTTTTATTAATTTTCTATTATTATTAAATTATATTTCGATTTTCATTTCTTGTAACTTAGGTATTCAAAACGGTTCGCTAACAAGCATTTAAATCATATATGTGAGGCATCCATGGATTATTTTTAATTCCAATGAATCTCTTAGCTGTTGATGTTGATCATTCTTATTATCCACTGCAGGTGTTAATGGGCTGGGCGGGACCGAAGAATGCCTCAACTAATCCGACCCAGAAACAGGACGGAAACCATCCCCTGATCCCAATGGCAAAAGCATAAAAAAATAAAGCCCAGTCCATAGTCCAACTAAGTCTCAACCCGGGCCGGTCTAGGTCCAATATATCTATTTACTTTAGCCTCTGATCTTGATAACCATTTTTCATCATTGTAAGTTCTTGCTTAACATATATAAAAGTTTTCTCTTTTTTTCTTTTTTCCTCCTTTTGTTCAACATATATTTAAATAGTTTACTATTGCACCAGATATATAACTGGCTGCTCTCGCATTTAGATGATCCAGCAAGGTTTCAATAGAGGGTAGTGGCATGTTTCTTTGGAGTTTATGGCATATGATATAACATATAACAACAGTATAAATCAGCTGTGCATGGATTGAGGTATGGCTACTAAGTTCAGTTAGTGGTAGTTCGAGCTGAGGTCGAGCAAGATTTCAACGTCGCAACTAAATCTACAACCACCTTTATCACCTTTCGCAAAATTCACCACACCAAATATGCAACTCTATGAATTACTCTACAAACCTAAGAACCAATTCTTATGCAAAATGGGTTACGTTTTCAAATTTCCATTTGCATGCCATATCAATAGACCAACAAGAAAATGTTTCAAACTTTTAACGATTGCCACACAAGGTAACTCTGACTCATAAGCCACCATACTTGTTAGTATTTGGTACATGCAGTCCATGTGGAAGTCATCAAGACCCAATTCACCCCCTCCTCGTTTTGAGGGGGTCGTCCCACTCTTCCTACCAAAAAATAGAAAGCCAAAGAGCACCCTCCCGGTTGAAAACTATCAAAGGCTATATATAGAGGTGAAGTTACCGACAGAAAGTTCTTCCATTTAAGCATATCAAGATAAGAGTAATGCCAAGGAGTTGTTTGCATATACGTGGAGTGTCCAAATCAGCCTGTTTCGTAACGTGCGATAACGAGTGTATAAAAATAAACATTCTGACGGCTTTTCAAACAATTAATTGCAACGGCATAATTTGCTATTCACAAGACAAAACCACTATTTATGCCAGTGCGGGGGGACCGAAGAGCACAAGGTTTTACTTAGAAGGAAGCATTCATTGCATACATACATAGTTTAATAAATAATATTTTCTCGATTGAACTTATTTTTATATCTTTCCAAGTCATTCATTTATATAAAATATAGAATAAAATATATTTAATGAAAGAAGGGTGTAAGAGATTTTTAGTTCCCCAACTCTAAAGCAATACTGTCGAGAATAAAAAAATATTAGGCGGACCAGATTCATTGTAAATCTAGGATAAAATTATCAGATGATTTAACTTTATCCTAAATCTAAGATAGATTTGGTCTATCTAATAATTTTTTATTGATAAGGAGTTTCTATGTATGGTTCCAATGTGATTAGCCCATCTTGCATTGTTAAGAGCTCTACACTGTGCATGCACTTATGTGGGTGGAGTGGTTGGCTACAATCACTTATTCACGCTGTCAAAATTTAAAATTCCGAGATTCTTTCTTGAAATAAAAAAAGAGATTCTACTGTTACTTAAAAATAAAATAAAGTTCGGAGTCTGGAGGCAGTGCACTTGCTTACGCTTGGTGCGTTGAATATTTCGGCGTAGGTTGCCGACTTATCAGGCGACCACATCATGACCGCATTCAAGGCAAAGCACATTCCGTTGCTTCGTGGAACTGGAGGAGGCCATGACCATTCCTTTGGCATCGCTTTCTGAAATGGCCTTCGGTCATCTCCCCAAAGCCCAAAGGTTAGTATTATCAAATGGTTTGGTAGGAGGCAGGTACATGGATTCCTTCAATTTAGCACATGTTCATGTCCGGCTCATTTAGTTCGCAGAAAAAAAAAATCCAATAAAAATAAAATTTTAATATTTTATGAAAAAAAATCTATAAAGATATGAAAAAGTTATTTTTTCACCGATTAGAAATTGAGATTTTTTTTTTTGGTACATCAGCAGCTCACACACAACGAATGTGAGTACAACCTAAAGAGTCTGATACTAAAGGACAATGCAAGAGAGTTAAAACAGAAGCATTGTTCTTCCAAATAAAATTTTCGGAGTGATAAGCTATATAGGATGTCATCCAATCCGTCGCACTGTTGGCCTATTTTTTTTTCAAAAATACTTTTAAGCCATCAAAATTCATAAATAATGTCTCTTTTTTTTGTTAAGAATATAATAGATATTTAATATAATTTTTTAGAAAAGTAAATATTCAACCAAATATAAGTTATTTTGGAATGTGTTTTTTTTTTATGATCAACTAAATATGACAATTATTTTTCTAGGTATCATATCATATTTTTATCATGTTTTTTTTAAAAAAAGATTTCAATGAAAAATATTCTTTCCGAGCAAATCATGTTTTAGACGACGTTGGAATTCAAAAGGGTAGGGGGCTTGGAGCGGGCCGGTGGACTCGTTCGTCAAAAAAAAGAACACAAAAAAGTGGGTAGGTGGGCTCATTGCCAAAGAATGTCGTGCCTTAAATGAAGTTGATTGGCCCGGGTTGGCATTCTGAGATCACTATGGGATGCAGGAGCTTGACATGATCTCTCTCTTTATGAGGGGGTATGAGTGCTCAAAAATCAGGAATGAAGAATAAATACATGAACTAGTGAGATTAATTTTAGGAGATCCTCGGGCAATAGATTTGAATCATGGAGATTGATTTAATTGCTTTTAAAATAATTAATGCTAATCATGTGTTAAATTCTCTGGGAAGTGGTTTGAGGAATTTTTCAACACCTTTATGACATAGGTATGCCATTAGCATAAATTGTTGTGCTAAACGAATAATTCCTATGGATTACCTAATTAAAATATGAACTAGGCTTTTGTATACTCTAATGAATTTTTATTAACAGTTAAAATTGGTGGATCACTTGCTCCCATTAAAGAAACTCTTAGAAGTTATTCAATTTGTATTAGATCGGCGCAACATATCTATGTAGCATTGCAACAACTTGAAGATAAAATGTAGTAAATATTTTCCGAGTTCTAAGATTTTAGTAGAAAGATTCAAGAAGACTTATGAGCAAACAAGACGAACTTGACACCTTATAGCATTTGTAAAACCATATATGGGGATGTTATCACAAATACATCTTTATATGTGCATATACTTACATCTCCTCTAGCAAAGGTTCTGCAGATAAACTAAGACTTGAAAAGCTACAAGTAACTTGGGCTTAGTTCGGTGTACATGCGGTCGGCTTAAATTTGTGCATAGTTATCTTATATTCTTTTTTTAACAAAATATTTTTCTACCATCACTCAAATTTGAATATAAATCTTTTCCTCGGCGAGAAAAGTACCAACCAGCCAAGACAATAATTGTTAATCAAAATTTTAAAACAAAATCTCTTATATGCTTCAAAAACATCCAAACGGGGAGGTAAGCCAACCATTTAACCATATAAGCTTCATCCACCAATTTTTTAATCAGGCTAAACTTATTCAAGCCAGTTAAGCTGCATATTGATATTGAATAACTAGCCTAAGGATAGATAGACTTATTGTTAGTAATCATCTCTAAATTAGCTAAACCACTTGTTAAAATTATATACTAGTTGATCGATATCTTGGGAATTACTTGAGCAAGTCGTAAAAAAAAAAAGAAAAAAAAAAGAGAGAGAATTGGCTAATTGAATCGACAATCTCTCCTTTTTTTTCTTTTTTTTTTTGCTTCCCCATCGCAAGCCACCACACGAAGTCTTCAAGTTTTTCCACTATCGACTGACGTGTCAGACCACCGTCATGAAACGTGTCCCAGCATCAAATTTTTGCGAAGATCGGATCTTTGACCTCTGTCATAGCTATGGCCACGTGTGGCGTGCTTATTATATAAGCATACTCATGTTTGTTTAAAGTCACTGTCATGAAAGAAACCGGACGTCAAAAGGAGCACACGCGCGCACACACACACACATATATATATATATATATATAGCACAGTAATGCAACGTGATTCATTAATACATCAACGTACGTGTCCAATGTTTGCCCCGGCACGTGCGAGCCAGTGCGTTCAAATCTGCTGATGTTGTTTCCTAGGCTTCGACCCGAGTTCAGCAAACATGACCATGTGAAATCTCAACCCTCCATGAGGATGGAATAGTCGAGGGGGACGTCATACCACAGCCCAACGACACGCATCTCATGGCCACGTGCTATAGCAAGAACGACTCTTGGACTCGGGAGCTTCCCAGCACCTCGCTAAATGCACCCAATGAACGAGATCACCGTGGAAGAAAAAAGCTTTCCTCATGGTCAATTTTGATGGCTAAATCCTAAACGGAGGCGGGAGGAGAGGGCCGAGGGGCATAATTTGTTATCAAGTGTCCAAACTCTAGCATGGTGGCAACAGGAGGTTTTCAAATCTTCGACACCTTAGTCCTAGAGACAGAGCTGCGGACGGCTTGGATGGGATTTAGGTATATGCGACATGTACTTCAGGCAAGTTCCATCCTTCTGAAGGGCGATTCGGCCACGGTGATCAGCTGGGTCCAGAAGGGCCCTCACAGTGTGGAAGAGTTCATCCTTTGCTCCATGATATATAGTTGATGGTGAGGGAGAGGATTACATTTCGGATTATGCATGTATATCATGAGGCTAACGGGACGGCGAACTGGATGGCGGCGTATGTTGCGAGCCATTCAAGAGGCACTATATAGGTTGGTGAGGATGACTTGCCCGGTGCATTCCGAAACTTTTTGTTTGCAGATTTTGCTGGGTGTATTCATACTTGTGTAGTATGAAATGCCCATTTTAGCAAAAAAAAAAAAAGAGAGAGAAAGCTTTCCTCTTGTTGCCATTGCCTTCCACGATGGCATATGCATCGGCCATACCATTATCGACTATCCATCCCATATACATATATATATATATATATTAAGATATAGAGTTTGACGAGATAGGTTAGGCCGTTTGGATTAAACAAAACTTTAAAAATCAAGTTTTCATACAATAAATAAATAAATAAATATTATAAAAAATAAATATTATAATACTTTACATAATATTAAATAAAATAAAAGTCAAAGATGTAGAATATAATAAACTAAATTTTAATAATAAAATAATATAATTAACAAAAATATTGTTCTTTAAAATATTAAATAATCTTTAAACTAAAAGAAATAATTAATTTAAAAACATGTAATCATTCACATGTTTAATCTTTTTTTGAGTGGAGCAAATAGAGCAAAAGATAGAAAGGTGATTTGTAAAGAGTTATGTATATTTGGATTGGGTTAGTCAAAGTAGGTTTTGCCATTACACACACTTGTCCTCAATCGAGTAAAATTTGCCCATGGCCAAATTAGGTACCCGATAAGGTAGAATAAATCGCCACTCTTAATTTCCATAATTGCTATTGTAGCCTCCCCGGCAATTACCTATTTAATATGACTGTAGCTGCAACTATTTACTCCAATAATAGTGTTAAGACTTCATATATTTGCTGGTTCTTAAATTTTTGAAATACAGTGGTTAATTCACATGGTACTAAAGCTAAATTTTTTTTTTGAAGATCGTGGATTTAATTTTTAATCGCATTAATTTCTTTTTATGTAGAAACTATTTTTTGAAAAAAAAATATAAAATAAAATTAGATCTCATATTAAGTGTTTTAAAGTTTGGTAAAATATTGGACTTCAAAACCTACCTTTCATGTTTACATATAAAGACGAAGATCATCTCACTCTCAAATCAATTATAGTTGGTCAAAGACACAGTCAACGATATACTTAATCATGCCATATAAGTCACAGCACCACTTTCCTTAGGCTTTCATGAAATGTTTGTTACAAGAACTGGATGTATAATGCATCCTTTGATCATTGGAGCGTAGTCTTGTTTTTTTTTCACCCCTCATGGAGGATCCTAGGTCACGATCCTTTTGTAGTTCTAATCATAGATTGTTTTATATTTCAAGTAGTTAACACCATGGGATTAATTTGTTTGTTCAATCACATCTACTTGCAAAGCTTATCACATGCAGATCTCTCCATTTATATGCCTATTGTTCTCATACTTTGGGCCATAAACACATTGATTGATTCTTTGGCTGTTCAAAGTTTGGTTATGTCAAAAGGATGTTAAGAGCTTTGGTCTAAACTTAAACACACTTTATTGGTAGATCTACATGCTAGACTTTTGACCAACACGCACAAATAGTTGATTTTATATATCAATAATCCCACTTTATACTAATTTCAACGACCACTTCTAGAACTTCACTTTCTCATTAATAATTTAAGATGCTGCATAGTTTTCCAATTAAAACAATGGTCTTTACCTAAGTGTCTACTGACACCTCCTTCATTTGCACAACCCTAACTATCGAAGGCCGAGGTTAATGAGAGACTTACTATATCATATGAAAGAGTTTTTCACGCTTGATTAATGGACATCCAAGCTTGGCTCTTTTATCCGTTAATGATGCTTGGCATATCATTTAAGAGCTAGCTTTTCAAGCTTGATAATGGACATCCAGGCTTGGCTCTTTTATTAATTTGTTGAAGTGTTTGGATATTAGACTTGCTTATCCACAGCATGGGTCGGAAAAAAGCGAGATAATTATAGCTATTCCCTAGAAAAATAAGTTATTTTTCTTCATGGATTTTGTAATGTCCGAGCCCAATACAGACCGGGCCCAATACTGTAGGGCCCAGTTGAAGGGTATTGGGCCGAGGGGGGTTAGCGGGCCACGCTGGCCCAAGAAGGGCAGACTGTTGTCTTCCCCTGAGGGCTGAAAGGACAGGACCACCAGATGGCCAACGGAGAGACCCCCACAGACATGCAAAACGGGAGCCCACCACCTCCTCCCCCTCGGCAACTGAGCTTGAAGCTGGCCTGAGGAGGAGGGACAACTGGTGGCTCCCGGAGCAGTGAGGAAGGAGAGAACGCCACCTCTCCTTTGGGGTCAACTCCTAAGCCCGTTATTTAAAACTTGCTAATCCCAAATTTGATATACCCTCCCTAACCTTCTAACCCTCTGGATCTACTGCACCAGAGAGCCAAGCCTTGGAGCTGGAGGCGGAAGGGACCTTGCAGCTTTAGGAGAGGAAGGAGGGAACTTGCCGAGAAGGAGGTACTGCCCAACTCCAGTCAACCAAATCAAGGTAAGGATCCTGTAAGTAGGGTTTTAGGTAGGAAAATGGGAGGGAGAAACCCTCTGTGGGGTGTTCTTCTCTCTATTTCATCCATGAAATAGAGGGGAGGAGACCGGCACAGGGAGGGAGACCGACGCAAGAAGAAAAGGGACCGGCACTGGAGGGAGATAGGAGGAGGACCCACGGATGGCGGGCCGGACCCACAGGTTGCAGGCCGAACCCGCAGGCCGTGGGCCGGCCCGAGGACGGCCAAGCCCAGGCCCACGTCCACCGGGCCGAGCCCAACCGAACTCGGCATGCGGGTGACAAGCCCCGGCCATGGCTACCCTAGGGCTGAGGGGCAGCCAAGGGCCGCCGGGTCTGGCCGTGCCGGCGACAGACGTGGCCTCAAGGCCACCAGCCTCAGCCGAGCCCCACCTCTCCGCCGGCGAGAAGGTGGTGGCGCGACTTCCATAAAAGAAAAGGGGGAAGAAGAAGGGAAAGAAAGAAAGAAAGAAGGAAAGAAAGGAGAAAAGAGGAAGAGGGGACTCATCAACTCGTCGTCGTGTGCGGCGGCCGCCGGCTTCAGCCGCGAGCACCGTCGACACGAGCGTCGACCGCAGCGCGGCCGAGAGCGCTGCAGGCTCGACCGGAGATGCCGCGGACGCCGCCGGTCGTGGCCCGCCCCCCTTTCCGCTCGCCGTCCTCCCTTCGTCGGAGGGGAGAGGAGGAGAAAGGGTGAGAGAGAAGAAGGGAGGAGAAGAAGCTTCGGGAAGGAGAAGAAAAGAAAAAGGGGAAGAGAAGAAAAGGAAAGAAAAAAAAAGAAAAAAAGAAAAGAAAAGAAAAAGAAGGAAAAGAGAAGAAAAAGGAAAAAAAATGAAATGGGTTTAGCCAAATTTGACTAACCCAAACCCAATAAAAAGCTGAACCAAGCCCAATTGAATGAAATAGGTTAAATTAAGCCCAAATGGCGTCGGATCCGAACCTAATTGAGTCTGAATGAACCTAATGGAGCAAATTGGATTAAATTCAAACCCAATTAAGCCCAATTGAGCTGGGTCTGAACCCCATTTATGCTATAGTAATCTCAGCAAGCCCAATTAGACTGGGCTAAGTCTAAATCCGAGCTCAATCAGATTGGGCTAAGTCTGGACGAGCCCAAACTATAAATTGGGTTAAATCCGAGCTAATTTAAGTTAAATTGAAATGGGTCCGAACCCAATTAAGCTGAGTTGGTCTCAGCAGACCTAATTGATTGTGAATCTGGCCCAATTCAAGCCCAATTCAACTGATAGAAGGTCGAATTGACTTTGGGCTAATCTTGACTCAGGCCCAAATGAGCCATATTGACCAAATCAAAGGACCCATTTGCTAGACAAGGTTGGACCCAATTATAAACGAGGCCCAATTATTTAATTAAAAATCCAATCAACCCATGTGGATCCAATCTGGTTTTAAATCGAACCCCAAAGGCTTCAAATTGGATTTGGGCTAAATCCTTGGATGGGATCCAAGCAAGTAAGTTCATAGTATGATGAACTAAGAAATTTTATAATAAATAAATGGGGAATAATGTAATCCCTATGATGTTGTTTTAGGTGATTAAGGATTTGTCACTTGGACTTGAGAAATTTGGAAAGCGAATTGAGATAAGTAATCTATTTTAATCTTATTGTGGATCATATGAGTACCATGTTTGTTACGTTTTTAAAGTGTTATTCATGCATGATATGTTATGATGGATAAGTAACTTACCTGATCTCATAAACTATGGCCATGTATGCACCATGATCATGCAGATATTTTAATAATGCATGCAAGATAGTATAGCAAAATACTATCAGCCAAGAGGTACTATAATGGGCTCAAAGATGCTACTGATCGAATGCAACTGAGCTGGCCTTGCTAGTGGCCGAGAATGACTA